>CATKWJ010000475.1:0-32189 GCA_949825065.1 Odontocerum albicorne | reverse complement strand
GGGGGAGGTGGCACTTGATATCCGTAATAAAAACGTCAAAATTGATTATTACAATAATATGTACAATCGTATATAATAATAAATTACAGTAGTGAATGTGTAAGAGTAAACGGAGAACTGAGTGATTTAAAATTACAAAAGGCGTTAAGCAAGTATTGGTGATGTCCCCTCGGTTGTTTAATTTATATTATATTTCGTTTCATGTGTGCGCGATCTAAAAGATGATGGGAGAGGTGTAAGAATGAGTGAAGTCAATATATCTATAGAGTTCTGTATGCAGATGATATGGTTATGATTGCTGAAAATGAGGGAAATATAAGGGATGTGATAGATGAACTTTATAAGAGATGTCTTGTAAAAAGTTTGAAAATTAATATCACGATATCAAAGGTTGACGAAAAAAATATCGTAATAAGTATTTGCCATGTATGGGTTAACTTAGATAAAACTGAAGCAGCTTGATGAGTTATGTTATCTGGGCAGTATGTTAACGTGTGATGGGTAAGTTGAAAGAGACATTGAATGAAGGGTAGCGACAGGGAACAAGGTAAACGGAGCACCTAATGTTATATATAACAACGGCACAATATCTACAGACGCACAAATGATAATACATAATAGTGTGTTGGTAACCCACCTTAATGTATGGAAGGGAAACTTGGACTTGGCAGAAAAAGGATAATAGTCAAATTAATACTGAGGAGATGTGTGCACTAAGGAAAATTTGTGGAAACGTTTGAAAGAAGGCGGAATGAAGAAATCAGAAATGAATGCATGTTTTAAGTAAGATGAAGAAAAGAGCTTTAAGATAGTTTGTGAAGGTAATGAATTATAAAATAATTACTAAACAAATCATCATCCTATCGTGTAGGTCATGACTGAACATCGTGACTTCCATGATAACCTCCGACGACTCCTCTCCATCCATTCTTGCACTCCCCAGCTCGAAAAGCAGTTGTTAAGGGTAGTCATGTTGTGCCTCCCACTTGTAAAGTCCAACGGATTGGGATTCTTTGTGCGTCGTCCTTCCACGCCTCCAGTAACCACAAACCTCTTCAAACTGTCTCCTTAGCCACGGGCAATGTGCCCAAAGAATCGGAGGACTCGTCGATGGCATATTGTTGACAATCGGTCGGTGATATTCTCAGTTCTTCGAGAATTTATGTGTCAATTCGCCTTGCTGTCCATGGAATTCGTAATATCCTTGTCTAGCACCACATTTCAAATACATCTATTCTACGTATCTCGCTTGCTTTCAGAGACCAAATCTCCGCGTCATACATGAATATAGCAAATACGAGACTTAACAAGTCGCATTTTCGTCGTAATGGTTATATTTCTGCTCTTCCATATCTTTTCCAGCTTTGACATTTCGTTTTTTGCCATTCCAGTTTTTTCCCCTCCGCCTCGTATCCTCCATTATTGGTAATACTGGAGGTAGTACATAAAGTCAGTAACAACTACTGGACGATGATCCACATTATTTATTGGAAGTTTATTACTGCGGTCTAATATCATAAGCTTAGTTTTTTACCTATCTACAATATAAATGCAAGATGTGCGTGGAAGAGGTTGACCAAAGAAAACGTAGCTTGTCGAAATGGACAAGATTTTGAAAGAAGGTAATAAAGGGAGGAGTATAAATAATATAAAACTGTGCTTGACGAAATGTATGAATATGAATGTGAAGGAAAATTGTGTGCTTAGAGATCTGTTCTTTATGATTACCCCGCAAGGGATACTGTGTGATGATATATACCATATGTATGAAATCAATCAACTTATGAAATTGAAGTTGTCTTAACTATAAATTGTATAGAATATAGCGTCATATCAAACGGGCTTAAGAAAGATGCACAGAGCAGCGGGTAAAAACAATATCCCGGCTTAGTAATGTAATTATAGAAGAAACTCCGTGGTTTATGCTCTTCGCGAGCTTTTCAAAGTATATAAAGTGAGCTAAAAATATTCCACAGCTGGAAAAAATAACTTATGGCTACTTTACACGATCCTACAATCGCACTTTTTTTCTGATAATATGTACCTACATTTTCGAAGAGAATAGTTTAATTTTTTTTCCATTATTTCATTCATGGTCGATGCTGACCTCAAATTATTTTTCTTTATTTTACTAAGTATATGCACTCAATAAGTTAAATTAAAGTTTTTAAAAACATGAATTATGTGTAAGGTAAATCGAGCCCTATATAGTATGTATGTCCCGTGAATAAATAAGTTGTTTATCTGTTTTTTTTTCAATAACATAAGAATCAAAACTGGTACAATCAATTAATTTATTCATTTTTATTGGCCATAGAGCCTTCGCAAAAATCAAAAATTCAATACAAATGATACAAAAAGAAAAAAAAAATAAAATCAAAACAGCGATCACATAAAACATTCAAACAAATCACAAAATAACTTTGTAAATAACAACAAAACAAAAAAATCATCAAAACCTAAACACGTAATCGGATTCGAAAAACATTTATGCATTAAACAGAAAAAAGTATGTGGCACAAGGGGAACAGAAATTATGATTGCGTTTTTTTTCTTCTTAAAAACTACGTTAAATGCTACATTCATGCTATATTTAAATGCTACATTCATGCTATATTTAAATGCTACATTCATGCTATATTTAAAAGGCAACATGGTACTCTACAGCAGTAGTTTTCGTTTAGAACCGGTGCCAGTGCACAAAAATTTCCTCGATCCGCGAAAAACTTGAACCGCTTTATATATGGTACGACTATAATCAAGACTGGAACTTTTATTGTATATTAATAGATTTAAAAACTAATACACAAAACACTATAGTATATAAATAATGATTTTTTATTTCTGTCTTTGCGGTTCGCGAAACATTTCTCCTATTTTCACCGGTCCACAGGTGTAAAAAGGTTGAAAACCACTGCTCTAGAGAGTGTACAATATTTTGGCTGTTAATAAAAATCTGAAGTTACGACGGCAAATAAACGTTGCCCATTTATTAACTTCAAAACCACGTGTGACCCCGTTGACCAGAATAGATAATGGACCGTTTTGGTGATTGAAATAGAAAAATATAGTTTTTACCCAAAGTTTAAAATGAATCATATAAAAACATTAAAAGCTTGCTTCAAACATTTTTTTTTAAATCATACTTTAAATTGGACTAAATTGATAAAAAAAATGTGTACTTTTTCAACAGCTTAATTTTTGGTGATTTCTAATATTTTTTATTATAAATGCAAGACATCAATTTTTTTTAAAGTTGTTTTTTACCACGACTCCTTTACTCAAACGAAAACATCGAGTTAACTGAAGATTTTATCTCAAACAGTTGATATATTGTTTTGTTCGCTTGATATTTGCATACAAGTTAATCTATTGTTTATAACTGAAGTTTCTCTGTAAGTTTAAAATTAATTAGTAATGTAAATAAAGTCTATCCTTTAAACAGCTGCAAAGTTAAGCTAGCGCATAAATGAATAGAAATATACCTATTCGCTTTTAAAGTAACGAAAACTTCTACGAATACTAAGGAGAACACTTGAGATATAACTTTGTTTTGTTATTGAGATGCGAACTCTTCGAAAGCGGAGTCCATTTGAACGGAAACTGAAAATGGGTTAATATTATATTCCAAGTAGAATTGAGAGAGGATTCAATATTACTTATATTTTCAATGCAACGAAGAAATAGTTTGTAGTAAAATGATTAATTTAAAACAAGTTTTATTTCTACAAAATATATAACCTCAATTTCAAAGTATGCTTCTGTTAAAAGCATAAGTTTATAAACTTGAATTAAAATATTGGTATCCTTTAAGTCTCAAAAACTAAGTGAAAAATGCCTATGATATCCGGAGTAGCACAGTGTGGACTCCGAACTGTAGACCTGCGTAGTCCGCGTTTCCACATAGGCATGTGAATAAATTACTGATGTGTGATGATCAATCGTTGGACATTATTTTCATACAATTGTTGGAATTATAATGCAGTTTAAATGGTATACTCGTGTGCAGTCGTTTGGAATTTAAATGTGTGTAAATATGTAAATGTAGAGTGTGAAAGGTGTCCTGTTTGGGTCATGTACTTAGAGGAGAAAAGTAGAAATTACTGCACCTGACCATCCAAGGCAAAATAGAGGGTCGAAGAGGTGATGGCAGGAGGAAAATCTCCTGGCTCCACAATATACGTGATTGGACTGGTATAAGGAGCGTTGGGGATCTTTTTGGGGCTGCCGGGAACAAAGATGCTTACTCTCAGGTCAACGTTGGAGGGACCTGACACTAGGAAGAAGAAGAGTGTGAAAGCTTCAGCTGTGTGTTCAAGTATTACACGTATATTTAGAAAAGAAGTATAAATTTGTGATCAAAGAATGAGACCACTTCGTCACTGATGTTTCGTTATAACGTGATTCTTAATATCCATAAATTTGCCTTTCCATTAGGGTTTTAAAATTAAGTTACACAAAAACGGTCCAGAGGATTCTACGAGTATTTGTTTTAGATTTTAATACAAATACATCTTGCGGATTTGTTGCATCAAACTTTTAAAACAGTGTTATCAATAGTAATGGTATCGGTTACTTTGTATACACATATTAATAAAATATTTAACGATATCCTTATTAAAATAGAACAGTTCAGAAAACTTTTGTATGAAAGTACGTTCGCAGAAACAGTGTGGAGCGGAGAGAAATATTTTTAAAACCTTATATTTATGGATATAGCGGTAATATAAAAGCTTATATGATGTCCATATTGCTGTCCGAATATGTGTACTCTAGATATTGGTGAATTGTGAATATAACAAATTACTTGAAAAATGTATGTTGACGTGTAGATCTGAAGGGAGTACAGTAAGTAAATTAGTCGAAGAGGCTTAGGAAAATCAAAATTGAATTTATAACCAACCGTATACTGTACTATCTAGTTTTTAGAACAAACAATTTGAAACTAAAAGTTATTTGTTAATTTATTATTTTGTAAATTTGTCGTGAAACAATGTAAAAAATGTATATATTTTTACACTTCATCCTAAGTACTTGATTCCATATTTTCGTTAACACTAAAATAACGAGCAAGTTGTATTCACATTCGTTCAAAGCTGCATTGTTGAAAACGAATTAAAGAAAACTAATATCGAAGCTTTCTACGTTTACTTTGTGGAATTACAAATTATTAAACTCTATTATAAATAACTTAATGATTCCACTAATTGAACTTTATCTGCACGACACGTGTGTCTATCTCCCGCCTCAAGGCTTTCTTCAAGCGGAATGATTTTGTTTTGTAACGAAGTCAATATTTAAGTGCATTACTGGTGTCATGTTTCATCGTAAGATTGATTTTTTTCGTATTCAATTATTGTTTTTTAATTTTATTTTGTTTAATTTTTTCGACGGTTGTTACAAGTTAACACAACTGACTTAATAATGATACGCCTCGTCAACATGGTTAGCAAATTCTAAATATGTTGCGTCTTTTTTTTTAAACCATATTTACTTGTGATAATGCCTTTTAAAATGAAAGCCTCTTGACTTCCAATCCTATGTTGTAATAAGGTTTTCTAAATATAAGCCAAACATGGATTAAAGCGATGCCGTTACCAATGGGCTCATCATTTATCCATATTTTGTAAGTAAGAAGCACGAATGAGAGAATATGGTGTAAGACGTTGTGTATTTAAATCGGAAATTGTTAATATATTGTAATATATTAATTCATTATTGCTATTCTCAAACTACAATCCAACCGAATCGATAAACAGGCACTTTTAAGCTATCCGTCATAAATTTCAAAAATGCATTTTTACTAAACAGCGCCTTACACGATGTAAATTTACTTTGAATATTAATTTATCAAAGATTTTGGCTTTAACATTGTTGACTTGGTGTAAGAATATTTAACACTTGCCACCCTATGATGGATAGTGAGTGACCAGGACTTACATAATAAAATAATTTTATAGCTAATTACAAAAAATAACCTAGCAGATTTTGCATAATTTTAATTTAAAACATACATTTTTCACTGGATACTGAGCGTCAAGCACAGTGGCTTGCGGAATTGTTTAGCACAGTAAGGCAAGTGTTAACAAGGGTTTATTTTGTTATTCCATACCTCTTATTCCAAGATTCTCTTCATACACAATGATCACGGTTTATTAAGCAATGAGTCCTGCTGATACAGTATCTAACAAAAATTAAATTACAAGAAATAAGCAAAGAATTCAATTGCAATTCCGCCTGAAAAAATTCTCAGGATATGATGTGTAAAAACTGAGATAATTCCGTCTAAAGAGAGTCTCCGAATTGTATGTAGAAACAAGTGATTAAGTGTAATTTTTGAAATAGCAAATTAATTTCTTGTTAAATATTTAAATACAAAAGTAAATTTTACCCTTAATTCTAAATCCGATTACTTATATAAATCCAAAACTCGAATTATTTTGGTAGAATTAACAAAGTAAATTTTGTCACAAGTATCATTATGATTTTTTTCTAAAACTCGGAGTAGCCCAGCCCTTATGGGTGATAACAGTGGTTACGAATTAATGCAACGAGTGTTTTATTGTCACCCTTACAATTGTACTTGTGTGTAAATGACGTACTGAATTAATGTTCAGCCCTATGTGTTCGTGCATCATCTGAGAGGAGGAAAATGTATTTCTTTGTATTAAGAATTCATTTGTATTACGAATCCAATGCATTTCAGAGGGGAATGGTGGATTTTTGTGATGTCGCGCTTTCAAGTGTAAATAAATTTGTAAGAATGTTGTCGACAGGAGAAGAACGAGAAGTTTTTAGAAGTCTCCACAGGAGTGTGAGTGAATGACTTATGCGAATGTTGAGCGTGTGATTAAGAGTTGTAAAATATAATGTTGATGTGTTTGTTCAAATTATGATGCGGTTTAAATTGTGTATAAAAATGCGGGACTCCTTTAAATGTAAATGCAGAATGCGAATATTTCAGAAATATACAATATAATATTTATGAAATATGTTATTAACGAATGACTCCATTTTGTCATAGGTCTTGTCTAGTGAAAAAGTTCTCTACATAAAAAAGGTGGATTTATGTCATAATGTATATGTTATAATATACTACTTTGCCTTTCCATACAAACGAAATTAAAATGTATATGTTGTATTGGGAATAAAATAATAATAAATAAATATTTAAAATTATGCAGTTCCGTAATATGTGTTAGCATCCAAAATATTTCAAATATTCTAAAATCCCTATTAATATACTATTTCACCGATTTCAGTGACTGCAGCCGGTTTGCGCGATGATATTATTTTGTTTATTTTATCGTATGTCCAGTTTTTCGGATCCCATGGGAAAGCCCGGCCGTAATTTGATTATGCATCCCGGATATTTAAATTAAGCCCGGAGTACGTGCCCGCATAGAATACCGCAGGGGGAGTCCCGCATTTAGCATTCGAGAACTGAAAGGCTGGACCTATGGTGAACTGTATCAAAAAGTTATAGCCAAGGTTTGTGATGGTAAAGTTGGAATGTTGGCTAAATAACGAGATGCTATCGATCGATGCGAGTATAATATCGTCGTGCACAGGGTTTCCCAACCTTTACTAATACTAATGCTCTCTTGAATAACGCCCCCTATTAAAACATTGAATATTTTTACTACTAAGGAGCAAAAGTTTCCGGCCTGGACAAGTTAGAACATGTATAGATATATATCACGTCAGCTACGCAAATAACATGGTCAGGCCATGACACAGTTAAAATTATATCTCTTCCCTCAGTAGTGTCTTACTTAGAGTCGATAGAAGAAATGTTATTTCATTATATTTTGAATTTAAAATTAAATATAAGAAGAAGAAAAAAAACAGAAATTAAACGACGTTTGCATCTAAACATTAAAAAATAATAAGAAATTTAAGTATTCAATTTATTTGAAACAATAAATTTTCAGTTTGTTGTGATTTTTTCAAATGTGATTTTCTTAACTAAAAATAAACAAAATCTGTGAATAATACTCGTACAAATGCCATCCATAGATGTATAGTATTACAAATATTACAGAAACCATACTTTCATTTCTAGTTTTACGTAGAGTAATATTCATATCATATACGTACAATGCCATAGATCGAACTGGAAACTCTACATTCCTTGTTTTTTATTACACAAAGATAACGTTTTGCAGTTGTGAGATGAAATTAGTTTACAAGTGAGATAGATACACAAGTGAGATAGATACACAAGAACGACCCGGTTGAATTTTTTTATATATTGAAATATTAACTAATACCACAATGAACCCAATAAATAAAACCTTTAATACCCTTTCAGAATTATGTTTACCTTAATGCCCCCTAAATATTAAAATCACCCCCCGGGGGCGATTTTGTCCCCATTCTGAATTGGTTGTGCAAATCTCAAACTATGAAAACTTACTTACACCAATGATACTTAAGGTCGAAGGAACAAATAACGAACTCAAGATAATATTGTATCTCAATTTGATCTCTCGATTACGCTCTTCAGTATCTCTTTGTTATCAGTGCGGTTATGTTAAAAAATAACATACGATTGATAGAATATGCGTTACATATTGTTTTTCGTATGGAATAAGTGTTTCGGACATATTGAAAGACCGTAGCCGGGAAACAATATTGTGTTCGCCCCCAGAATCAAACCTTTGAGATTAAATCCTCTGTAGTAGGCACGGAACTTACTGTTCGTCGTTGAATGTGAATAGCAACACTACCGCTCGGTGTGTGCGTGTTTTGTTACCACACGAACTCTATTACCAGACTGGTATCCTTTTCTTGGGCACCATTGTAAATTTAATCCCAAATCCCCATCCGTTTTCCAGATGAATATTAGACTGATAAAAAAATAGATGTTTTATTAATTGTAGGTAATTCGGTTGATAGTCAACACGATTTGTTTGTTTGCAAAGGTTGTACCAAACACCCTCTTAATCCCTAAATGTTGTCACTATTACTGCGAGAGTATGCAACTAATCTCTTGGACATTTATCAAGCCTCCCGATCAGTGTGACCTAAGGGTTATATATGATATTGTGCCAGCGCAAGGGATAACGGAACAAATTGAAGGAATTTACATCTTCCTGTCGAGGAGGCTTAAACGCATGTAATGCGTCACATGATGCCAAAATACAGTGGCGTTTCTACGGAGTTTCTTTATCAAAAATAAATTGACAAATCAGTTCAAAATACTTGTCATAATCATCATCATTACTTTCTACTTCTATTCTGTCTCTCCATCCAGTCCAAGTCTCTCTGCACAACCACTCCACTTGTTTCCACCTACTCCTTCTGTGGGGATAATATTGGTCTTCATTTTTGTAGGCTGCGTTGAAATCTATGAACTTCTGTTCTGCGTTGAAATCTACAATCTACTGCTCTCCGCGTCTCGTATGGTTATTGAATTGCAACTAAACGAGAACCAACTCTTATAGTATTTCCTAGTTGTGCGTATGCATCAATGGGGAAACTGACATATCGATGCAATAGATATATTTATTTCTTAAACCTTAAAAAAAACATTTGTTTCACTTTGTGATGTCTTGTTTATAATTTTTTAGTAAAATAAATACAATACTTATTTTTTGTTTTGTTTTCATCACTGTTTTATGTAAGTTCACTGCCGGTTTCGAAGACCTCCGTCTTCGTCGTCAGGTGAAGTGAAGGCAGTATACTTGGACCATGTCTATTTAACATCTACACACACGACATACCTACTCCCCCAAACTGTAAGCTCGCACTCTTTGCTGACGATGCGTCATGCTACGCATTGTCACTCAAGGTGGATCGAGCTGATCACCGTCTTCAGATTGCTCTTGAGATCCCTGAAAAATACTACCAGGACTGGAGGCTCAAAATCAATGACGCCAAAACTGAGGTCATCATGTTCTCCCGCAAAATCAAGGAAATAGTGCCGTCGATGCCCTTGTTCATCGGTGGTTGCTTGGTTGAGTGGCAGGACATGGTTAAATACCTCAGCCTGCACCTCGACCGGCGACTGACGTGGAAAAAAACCATCTGAATACCATCAGACAGAAGGGTCACAAGGGCATAGGGGCTTCCTTTCACCCAAAAATAAGCTCCTCCTCTATAAAACCCTTATTCGTCCTACCTTGACCTATGCTGCACCCGTTTGGGGTAGAGTGAGCAACACGGATCACCTGAAACTCCAGAGAGTGCAGAACAAAGCATTCAAGATATCTTTTAACACCCATCCCAGAACAAACCTTACCCGACTTCACACCGAACAGCGAGAAGAAACCCTACAACACCACATCCTTGCTTGGACCGTGAAATTCTATAAAAGTCAACAAAATCACAGCAATCCCTTAGTCGCTGCCCTGGGGGCTTACGAGAGTAAATCCGACCTACCCTCCGTTATAAGCACAAGCTCCCGAAGCATTATCTATTGCCTGACTAGTCCACCTACAGTATTATCTGGGACGACCAAGGTCTGAGTTAATGTGATGGAATACAAGTAGCCTGAACGAGTGGACTTGTTTTTGCTAAATAATTAGTGTAAGAATTGTTATCTAGTTATAAGTAGTATGTACTCGTAGGTGTTAATTATTTCTAAGAAATCATATATTAAGATTGTAAAAAATAAAATAAAATGACATGTAGGAAAATAAGATTAAGTAAGTTTATAAATTATAACATATAATTAAGATTAGTTAAGTAATAAATCTGTATATAGGTTTAGCCTTGACAAATGTTTGTACAATATTTTACTTTGTTTAATAAAAAAAAATTGTCAGGTGAAGTTGAACTAAATGATATCTTAAATACATTTTTTCTAATCGTAATAGGTACAGGAAAGTCTATTTAAAAATTAGCTGACTAACAATATGGATACAAAAAATAAACTGGCCCTATCTGGAGTTTACAATTAAAAATGCAACGAATGTTCATATTTTTAATTACATAGACAAGATAAAAAGACATTTTGAAAAAAGAGTTAGGGGACATTTGAGATGTCTCAATAACAATAATTTTTCGGGGTTTACCAACCACTGAATAAGAAAAAAACCATTCGTTTGATATCCATAATTTAAATACCGCAATCTAGAGAGCAAACTTTTCTCAAGAGCGCTGTTACTCAAGATTCGAACCCACTCATCAATTTCAATAAAGCCTCCCAAAAAGGAATATCTTTAAGTGCTTCCTAAAGCTGCACACGACACCCATATATCTGACACAGGACCAGCAAAGACAAGAGCTCCATCATAATACCCGACCCTATTGAATTGATTTGAAACAACTTATTTATTAAATGAAAAACAAATCTACCTCAAAGTTCTACTTCTGTCCGAAATAACATCTCTCAGACTCAGAAAACAAATTGTTTACGGAACCGGCGCGATGTCCGGCCGCGTCAATGTTTTGGTATGTGACCTTTGGACATATCCAAAGGTCGTTTCGTCGGTCGTTGACCGTATGTGTTGACAATATTCAGCGACGACCGTGGTTCCCACATGGTTCCCTTCCTAGTGAAGCGCAAGGTGCGTACCTTCGCGAACGCTAGGTTCTGGTGCATCTGGCGCCTGGACTGGTTTTCCGTTTCCCTTTGTCGAAATAGGTACGTGGATAACAGCAGCGAGCGGCGTTTTTTCCCGAATCTGCAGTGTCGTACAGATGGGTGATGCGGAAGCGGGGGGTAGGTTTGGTCGTGTCTCGCTAACTTCGGTGTGTCTGCGGTACGTTGGTCGTCGATGCTCGGTTGTGTAGATCAAGTTGCAGATGGCGTCCGACGTGGAGGGTTGGTCTGCAGGTGCTTGAGGATGGTGGAGTCTGCGATGCTTGTAGTTGTAGCGATGTTCGTGGTTGTAGCGTGGTTGTAGCGATATTCGTGGTTGTAGCGATGTTTGTGGTTGTATCGATGTTCGTGGTTGTAGCGATGCTCGTCTGCTCCAGCATCTTGTCGGTCAGTAGTTCGTCGAGGGAGGCAATCCTGGAAATCGTATGGCTGATCGCCAGGACTGACCTCACATGAGCTGGCGTCAGGCTCATCCACATCAGATGTAGTGTTGTATCTGGGTGACGGCCCTGGTGTCCTTGCTGACGGCGTGCTTGGCCAATTCACCGAGGAGTAGGATCCTGACGGTGGTCTGGATCTCCCTGCTGGTGATGATGCTCTTCTTGTTGTAGTGGGTGAGGCGGGTGGCGTTGGCGGCGATGCGCTCGAAGATGTCGTTGACGAAACTGTTCATGATGCTCATCGCGTTGCTGCTGATGCCGGTGTCGAGTTGCACCTGTACGATGTTTATCGAGTTGGCAATATTCGTTATAGTCGAAATCTGCGTTCAATTTGCGTTCGGGGTCACCACTTTAGCGGTTTGGTTCTAATGGGACGTGATGATGATTTTGATTGTAAATAAATAAAATACGTCAATTAACAATGCGGAAGGAGAGAGTGAATGAAATTTTATTTATCGGTATGTGGGTATTTATACATTTCAGAATGGGCGCGGGAGTGCGCCCGCGATATATTGATATCTCGCTTCTGTGCGTGCAGAGATGGTCGATTGAAGTATTGCAGATATCGCAAATAGTATTGTGGGTAAACAATTTGTTTACGGAACCGGCGAGACAGCGTGATGCGTTCTCTTTCTACTGTGGAATGTATCGTAAATAGTATTGTGGGTAAACAATTTGTTTACGGAACCGGCGCGATGTCCGGCCGCGTCAATGTTTTGGTATGTGACCTTTGGACATATCCAAAGGTCGTTTCGTCGGTCGTTGACCGTATGTGTTGACAATATTCAGCGAAGACCGTGGTTCCCACAACCTTATCTGTCTGAACCAATGCTAATCAACTACATAACTGTGAACGTTTCTTCACTTACAAAAAAGATAGTGATATCATATATCTTGATAGTATATATAACATTTTGACTTGAAAAAAAACTATGGAAACAAAAATAATGCGAGATTGAGTCCAGAGGCATCCGTTGACTTTAATCATTTACGTTCTCGCATAGTTAAAAATGGGGTACTGTCATACACAGTGACGTAGCGAAGGTTTTCTACAACCGGGAACAAGGCAAAATCTATGCCCTCTTACAAAGTGTAAGCTAAGTGTCATTTTAACTGTCAAGGCGAAGCTTTTATATATTATACAATATATTAAAATGTTTTATTTTATTTATATATGATACATCATCAAACATAATATTATTTTTTAATTGTTTTAATTTGTGTTATATACAATAGAATAGAAGAAAATGAATTATGAATGATGAATGCACTCAAATATGATGTACGAGTATGTTGAAAACAATAATTATTTAGTTCAAACGCTATATTGTATTATATTATTGTGTTATACTCGTATTTTTGTTGTATACAGTACAACCAGGTGGGCTTATTGTCATGTGACAATCTCTTCCCACTAACCAGAAAGATGTTAAACATGCCTTAAGTAAACTCCAGACAAAAATCATTTATAAAAAAATCTTCGTTATAATGGAAATCGAACCTGCAACCCCGGGATGGAATTCAGGCATCTTACCAATTACGCCGCGGATGTTATCTATAGCATTTTAACAAAACCACTATCAATACTAGTTTTAAATTTCGACTAGTTTCTGGTGTAATTTATAAGTCTGAAATGCGAGTGAAGCAAAAAGTGCAGACTTTATTTGAAAATTGGATTTTAAAAAAAATCCGGTACTGACAGGACGGGGCAAAATTAACGGAAAACTTTCATAAAATATTACTTTTGGCTCCAGATTCCAGACGGTCCCGTTAGTTCTGCACTCGGTGGTAATTGTCACCTCCAGTCCTCCACCCTATGTTACGCCATTAGCCATCCAACTATTCCATGAACCTTCTGCAACACATTTAATATGAGCCTATTAAAACATATGTCTAAGATTTTAATTTATCAGTTATAGGTGAAATTTTAAGGTAAAATACATTATCTCTAAAGAAGAATAATTCAAGATTGATTCCAGAAGCATCCATTGAGTTGAAATCACTAACTTCCTTGCATAATTGAAGATGGCACGTGCCACCACTGAAATCCATTAGATTGAATTGAAATGCATAGTTCACGGCGGCCATCTTGACCCAGGCAGCTGTGCCATATACAGATTGAATCTATTCAAGCACAAAATTATCAATCGAGAGGATTTCAACTAATTTAGACTAATGAATGCCATTCATGGCGCACTAAACCTAATAACCTACACATAAATGTGACGTGATGTGAAGTATTATAAATTATCTTATTTAATATTAGTTGTATATAAATAATTGCAAAGACACCCTCGGAAGCCAAGTGGATATAAACGCGAATCTTCCAACACAGGCATTCCGGGTTCGATTTCCGTTCCGTTGGTAGCCGATTTAAAAAAATGGTTTCAATTTAAATCTCTATAAAAAAAATCTGGTTGGATGGAAGATATTGTGATATGATAATAAACTCACTAGGTTGTATGTTATATAGCGAAAGTGTAATACCCCCCTACCTCTGATGACCATATATGGTATAACTTCTGTAGAGCTTTAGCCCAGACGATTGTTCTCCAAGCATATTGATCACTCGTCTTCTCTTCCCAGTCTCCCTTCACTTCCAGCCCCATAAGAACCTGCTGCAGATTATTTAAAAGCCTCTGTCTTGGTCTGCAAAGTAACCTTCTTTCGTGTTGTTGGACTTACATGATGATTTTAGTTGACGATGTCAATTGAGGTCGACTTAGATTCATACTCACCTTTGTGGTTTATTTACTAAATATATTTTATACATACTCATACGGGAATAAACTCAAAGTTATTGACAACAACCAATATCTATCTTCCTTGGTCCCGTAGTACAGTGCTCCGCAACCGGTGTGCCGTGGCACACTGGTGTGCCGTGAGCCGGATACAGGTGTGCCGCGGTCAAATTCAATGTATTTGACATTTTACAATTTTTCATTATGTATTTAATACACAATGACTAATTATTTTTCATAATATTGTCTATTTTTCAAAATGTAGTATAGAATAATAATTATAACTAAATAATTTTTCAATGGTTCCCCAGCGCCTTGTGCCAACTGTTGAAAACTGCGTAGTGTGCTTTGTACACACCATGGCTGCACCAAATTAGTCATAGACAAAGAAAAATGACTCTTATGCGCGTCGCTGAAGACTCATGCCTAATTAATACCTATATATTTTAGCTTTTGGTGTGTCGCGGAATTCTAGGAAGAATTTTGGTGTGTCGTAGGTGAGAAAAGGTTGCGGAGCACTGCCGTAGTATACTGTAACTAGACGTTCATACTTGTACAACTATTTCTCCTACTATTTCCAACATCTTTAAGTTCAGTTTTTTGGCTTATCTCTTTTCTACAAATTACCTTTAAGATCTTATGTATTATACCTTTTTTCTGTTAGTTTTATGAAATGTACGACTTATGAGAAGCTAAAACAATACAAATGTAAAGTGATTTAGCGCTATGAATTCAAGGGCCAAATAATAACATTTTCATCATTCGATGAATTTTTATTTATCATTTTTATTAAGTTATGTTTTACTTATTTATTAAACTTCTTATACTCTAAGTATTTTGTATTGATTAGATATTTTTAAAAGTTTTGTTTTCACCTGACCCTAAAATTGATAGATCAATCGATCGACATATAAACAATTCTGCGAAATATGTAAACTTAGGAAAGAACATTCATTTGATGTTACTTTAAGAGGTTATTGCCTCTTTAACTTAATCTTGTAGACATTTATGAACATTTAGTTAATATAATTGTTAAAATGATGGTATTGTAGCGGGTTGATGCTTAAGTTCGTAGTGTTTTTATTAAATTGAAAAATATTTTTTTTAAATAAGCGAAATGCATAAACCAATACATTATATATTATTTCGCATTGTTTATGACTGACTCCTAACGTTCTAGCAGGTTTTTTCCCCTCCCTGAAGAAATCTTGTGGTTTGGAGATGAAGAAGTTGTCAAAAAAAAAATGTAAAAGTAGCGTCGTCAATAAAGGACGTTCTTCGGAGATTGTTGTAAAGAGAGTGGAAAAGATAAAATAGAGCAAATATGAAATAACCTCTCCACCGAGCTCGTCGACCAAAAATCAACCGATCAAGGTTGTCGCTGTCTTTCGCACTATCAATCCAAAATTCCATTTCGCAAATTATTATTTTATTATTATTATTATTATTATTATTATTATTACACATGACAAGAAATATACACAATTTGAGAAAAAACAACAGGTAATTTGATTTGGACATATAATTTTAATGGATCTGGGTTTGTTGCCTTTCATTTGTCGTATCCCCAGTAAACTAGGCTTTTGCCTGTATCTCACTGAGGATATTTAGCATGAAAAAATAAATCGATACTTCTTTCCGATTTTTGATAACACAAAAAAACCCCGTTGCACGCTCTCATCAACCTGACAAACAGTGACACTCAACTACAACTGGAAACATATTGCGAAACTCAACTTCTCACACATTATCACTCCAGAAAGACCAAAAATATTCATCCCACAATATACCGCACACAATCATAAAAATAAAAATCAAAACAAATTCAAAACAAAAAAAAAAGAAGAAAAAAAGAAAAACACACAGAAACACAAATACAAAAACATCCAAAATTAAAACAACAAGAAGAGACCCACACTCACGAGCTCACATAAATCCTTTCTACTCGTCATTCATCCTGAAAGCCCAAGTACTCAAAATCCTGTCGCAATAACAACCACTCTCCGATCGACTGTCTAAATGGTTTTCCTACCTTTACTTTTATTGAAGTCGGCACGCCATTGTATGTAATGGGAGCCAAATAAGCATATTGCCTTTGGGCAAAAGAGGTTTTAACTCTAGGGATGGTGAACATTTCATTAGTTGCCATGCGTGTCATGTGTGTCTGCTGAGTTTGCATCTTCCCCTCCTCTCGATGGTAGTGCCAGAGAATGGATTTGAGATGTAAATTGGCTATGTTCAGGACCTGATACTCTCTAAAAAGCTCCGCCGTGGGATACCGAGCAGGAAGTTTATTGATTATTTTCACAATCAATTTTTGGGAAACCTGTTATATGTGTTTTTGGGTTAAGGCATATAAATATCACGGAGAAACGCATCTTGACGCAAAGTTATTTTATAATCAATTGGTTGGTTCTTCTGGTAGTTCATAGATGTTCCACAAACATCTGGAATGTGACATATGTTACATCCTCGCCAAAGTTTTTGTTGATGGCTATACAGGCCGTGTTTCGTATTACAAACTGTGAAAACAACCCAAAGCGGTGGTACATGTACCACGTTTTTGTTGACGACTACACATGTCATGGTTCGTATTACAAACTATCAAAAAACCCAAAGTGTTACATCTACGAGTATAACATTTTTATTGACTGTTAAACAGGCCGTGGTCTGTGTCCAAAACGTTACATACACTAATTTTTCTGCGGCTAAATATACCGTAACAAACTTTCAATAAAGTCCAAAATGTTATGTTATCTACCACATTTTTGGTGACGACTTAACATACAGTAGAGCAAACTGTCATAAGATCCATAGCGTTACGCCTATAACGTTTTTGATAAAAAGCAAAATTTATTTCAGTCATCTGTGTATGGTTAACTTTATTAAAAAAACATTAAATAAAATGAATACACAACAAAGTACGTAAAAACAAAAACATTTTCAAACAGATTGATGATTTATCTGTATCGGACATTCTCTAATGGAATGGAGTTTAATTTGAAAGCGCGAGAGAAAAAAATCAAAATGTTATCGTTTTTAATTTGGTCCCGTCAAAGAGGGATCAAAGGCCTCGTGGATTTGACAAGTATAAATCAAATCTGTCCGATTGCCAAAAACGTTCGGTTCACCTCCTCTTTCGGGTCGTATTTAATCCCGTCACGCCCACCAAATTCATGGATTGGAATCACAAATTTTCTTATGATATTCTCCATTCCAGGAGCCGGAAGCGGGAGACTGAGGGACGAGAAGACTGATGATTTTTATGAGGGCCTACATGAAAAAGACATCACGGATTCCCTCCGGCAAATGGACGGTATGATTTCAACTTATTTTTCATTTCTTTGCCACATTTATACAACGGCAAAAAAATAAATCGGATTATAAAGTGTATTATTGTGTTAAGTCCCTTTGGCACATTTTCCCGTCAGTTTTATTTTGCTATGAAAATGTTTTATTTCTGTCATGATATCCGAGGACTATAATGTGACTGATGTGGGAAAAATATTATGGATTTCTTATAAATTATTTAATTTTGTCTTTTTCCCTAGTCTTGTGTCTCATTAAGTAGTGACATGTATTTTTTAAATAAAAAAATTCTATACATTTTGTAAGTATTTTGATATTTATATCTTTATTGTAATTTCATCATATATTTCGATATTCACTCCCATTCTAATTTTAATTTTATTTTGCGAAAATTGTCAATAGTCAAAATTTGATAAGACAATAGTCAACAACAGTGTTTCAATGCCAAATTTCATTTATGGGAGTGAAAAATGGACGTGGAAAAGATTGAAAGGAGTCGAATAAACGCATTAGAATTTCCTGCCCCACATTATGTATGGGGTGACAATGTATGACAAAATACAGAATGAAATAAAGAGGAATAAATATGAACTTAAAGTTGATTTAAATAAGATAAAAATCTTTTTTGTGCTCTTGCACTCCGAGGGGGTTTAGGCATGTAGAACGAATGAAGGAAGACTAACAAAACAAATGTACGAGTATATAGTGCTAATGTGAGTGGAAGGCGTGGTAGAAGCAGACGAAGGAAAGCATGGTTTCATCAAATGAAGGATGTTTTGATAGAAAGAAATTTAGACAGTCAAGCAAATCGTAGGAGTTAACTGATAAGGTATGTTATATGGATGTGGAAATAACGTAATATGTGCGTCGAGGTAGAAAAGTCTGTTGTTTTGTCCTTTCTGCCTACTCCGACGAAGAACTTGCATAATTGTATGAATGTATGTAGGTTAATGATCAAAAAACCATATACTATAAATAAATAAACGTTTGTATTTTATATTACGTAAAGATTCACTTAGAAAAAAAAAGTTTCATTTTCAAAAATTTAAGGCGATGAACAATATTTTGCTTATTCGAATACTTTATTAAATTACAATCTGGCAGGTTTAGTTTCAGGTGAAAGTATTTAAAATTATTTTTATTCGAGTCACAAAAAAAATATTTCATATCATCAATCGATGGAAAAAGTAAGGGATTATGGAAAGCAAAGTTTAATTGGGAATGAAACAAATATTATAACATATTATCGCGGAATGCCGATGACGGGGCGGGTCTGATATAAGTTGATAACTTATGTCAGATTCTAACTGCAAGATAATTTGCAATTTACATTTTGTATACTTTCGAGTATTTAACTGGAATTTAAATCTTGTTTTATTTATCTTGAGTTAATACAAATAAAAATTTAAAATAGATTGCAGTATGTTCTGATAACACTACGGATTGTTCTGATGACATGGTAAACTGCAGATTGTTCTGATGGCATGGCAGTGTTAACTGAGAATGAGGGTGAAATACAGAGTTTGATAAGTAAATTGTATGCGGAATGCGAAGAGGATCTAAGAATGAATATTACGAAATTCAAAGTCATAGTGATATAAAAGTGAGAATGGAAAATTAAATGCGATGTATGGATGAGTAATAAAAAAAAGTTCATTAATTCTTCAATTATAGTAGTATTTTCTCAGATGGTGGAAAGAGTTACGAAAGGTATTGAACAGCGTGTATCGATAAGAAATAAAGTAAAAGGGGCACTAAAACATATATATTCTTTAACCAAATTTATCAAATAATGTTACAGGAGAAAATCGTAGTGTGTAAAATAAAATAGGGGAGATTTCAGTACCAGCTTTCATGTATGATAGCGAAACGTGGATGTTGAAAAGGATTGAAAGGAGCCCAACAAATGATGTAGAAATGCGTATGCTGTAAAGAATATATGGGGTGACAATGTATCATAGATTATAAAATGAAATGATTAGGAATGCATGTGTACTTAAGGTTGATGTATTGGGTAACATGAAAGAAGCAATCTGAGATGATTTTGGCAAATAGAGCGATTGTGTAAAGAAAGATTAACAAAAGAAATACATAGTGTATATGTATGATAAGTGGACGGCGTGGTAGAGAAAGACCAAAGAAGCAATTATTAGATAAAGTTAATAATATTTTGAAAGAAGGATATCTAAAAGATCACAGAAATCGTAGATCTTTTATAAGAGGTTTATGGATGTAGAAGAGGTGTAGATATGTGCATTAGCCTGGTACTCTATTGTATCTGCATATGTAGAAAAAAAAACGTCGTGTTGATTTATGAATTACGTCGCGTTATCGTGTTGTGAAAAACGTCGTGTTGATATATAATTAATAACGATCACACGTTCCTATCATCAGCACCATTTTCCCATTTACATAAAAATATTTTTTAACGAGTTACAATATGTGGGGAAATGTATTCAAATGAGCCAAAATTGTGGTTGAGTTCAAAATCAGGTCCTTCTCCGGAATTTCCCTAATCTAAGGTTTTGACTGGGAGACTGGTTATATCATTTTAGATAAAGTTTTTTTTGTAATTTGCAATGTAATAACGTATTGTCGTTACCCTTATTTTGTTCCTACTGAAGTCTTGTCTTTTTGAATGAATTTAAATAATTGTATTTGATTTTATTTAAAAAAATTGTATCGTACTTATATATGTACGTCTACATTGGCATTTTCAAGCATCATATTTTGAAAAATGTATGTATCCTAAAATATAAGCTTTTTTTTAAACATGTTCAAATGTTTATTTTTGTTTTATAATTGTAACTGTCATATATAAAGCGCTAAGTGTGTTTCTTGCTAGTAAATAAATCAATATTAAGGTTTGATTTTTAGATATTTAACTTCGAAGTATTGATAAGTCACTATAATAAATAACTGTACGAGTATCTAAGAATTATTCCTCGATAATTTTATTTTCTTTCTAAGCTCATCAACACTATACAATAATCCATCCAAACATTTGACACGTTTAAAAAATACTTTATGTTTTACAGTCTCAAATAACAATATATCGCAACGCCTGCCAACTGAAAAAAGTGTTTGCGTAATAGTTTTTCGTTTCAGCAAGATTATAATAAAATTTAATTTATTTTTATATTGACATAAAATTAAAAAAACCCATCAACGTCAAAGGGTTACTCGTATAATGTTTTGCTGTGAATTAAAAGGAGTCAATTTCGTGAGTTTTGCTCTTTTGCAAACAACGTAACATTTCAAATACGTTTTGATGTTTGCCCATAAATCAAAGGGGATTATTTTTTACGAGAGGTAACATGAAAAAGACATCACGAATTCCCTTATGCAAATATATTTTATGATTTCAAATTATTTTTTCACATTTTTATGCTTTCTCCAAAAATTATTTTATTACTGCCATACCCTTTGGCATATTTTTCCAGTGAAATATCGTGCCGAATATACCATATGTATTTTCATTATTTTATAGTTCATATAATTTTCAAATTTTCAAATTTTTAAAAATTAATTCTGATTATTCTGCTACATTTTGGAAGGGAAAAAATGTCACTTAGGTATAATTTATAAGTACTTAGAAATGTCACTTAGGTATAATTTATAAGTACTAAAAAATGTCACTAAGGTATAATTTATAAGTACTAAGAAATGTCACTTAGGTATAATTTATAAGTACTAAAAAATGACACTTAGGTATAATGTATAAGTACTAAAAAATGTCACTTATGTTACGTATAATTTATAAGTACTAAGAAAAAAATATATATTATATGAAATCAAAAGTAGTCTATATGATATTTGATCATTTTCCCTCAATTAATTTAAAGGAAGCACCACTGTGACTAAATTTGAAAACCTCCGTGGTCTTAGTTGGTAAGGTGCCTATATTCCGGCTTGGAGATTGTGGTTTCAATTCCTACTGGAACGCAGATTAAAAATAAAGTTTTCGGTCTGGTTTTCACTTAAGGCCTAATAAACATATTTCTGGTTGATTGGAAGAAATTGTCAAATGACAATGATCCCACAATATACAAATAAAAGTGTTATAGATGAGTCGCTCGGGCGCTGCTGCAGCTGCCAGACGTAATTTGTTTCATGATAGTGTATTTAAGTCCCTAGTTAAAATGCCCATGAGGAGAGTTTGCTCTCTAAACGGCGCGATATAAAACTGTCCTTTGAATAGAATGAAATATTTTTTATTGATTTAAATTATTCTTATTTTCAGTACAATTGACAAATTGAGTTGCCACACTTGATTCGAGCTCGTATCTTAATTAATTTGTTAAAAGTTAATTTTTAAAAATCCTTGAAATAGAGGAAGAAAATATTAAAATATTATATAAGTTATTAAGCAATTTTGTTTTTCTAATTGCTATTTTGTTGGCATTTTGAGTGGTTTGAAGTAAATATTTGTTTTTATATAAAATGTCGTACACTTGGGAGTACAAATTACTTATTAATGAAAAAAATATGTTTTCGTTGGCATGTCTAAGAAAAACCACAAGATTGATTTTTCCCACCCCGAAATTAACCTTTCTTTTGGTATTGATGACCTTTTAACACTTCACTGCCGACCTAATACTCGTAGTAGCAAAGAACTGCCATGAACAAAATATTTTTTAAGCTCATATTGGTGTGTTATTTTATATATGATATATAATAAAAAATAAATATATCTTCTATGAACTAAAAAAATACACGATCAGCTCTGTGTTATGAATTTCAATGGTGATGGCTGACTAATGAACTTATTTTAGTAAAAAGACAAATATAAACCCACGAAAAACGTAACAATTATTACGCGAGAACGCGAGTGTGTACGGATATTCAAAATAGTATGATGTATGAAGAAATACGGCTACCAAAACTTCGTCAGGAGTTGTTACGTCACACGCTTTAGTCACACTTCCGTATGTAACCGGGACCACACTGGACCTTTGCTGACTCATTCAAGTTAATGTAGCTTCCACGCTGTCATGATGGTGGCCCCTAATGTACGCCTTACACCACGCGATAAAGCGTAGCTAGATGTGAAGGTGTTAATCATTTTTTTTTTACTGTTGGTTGATTTTTTTGAATTTTCATATAACAATAAGTATAGATACTTATTGTTATCCAAATCTGACGTGGCGTAATTCGCAATTTTTTTTATTTCAAATGGATCTTAATAACTTTTACTTTTTCATTAACTAGAGCTGAGTTTCTTAAATATTTGCATAAATAAATTCAATTCGATTTTATTTTGTTGTTTAATAAAAAAAAAAGAAACTCGATTTTTCTTTGTATTCGCCACTACTTTATTGAGTTCACTGCCAGCTACAAATCCTTTTTTGTCACTTGATGAAAAACTAACAAAGAAGACAGAGGTATTTGAAACCAATAGTGAACTCAATTAATAAAACAGTGGTGAATAAATAAAAAAATCCTACATTTACTTTATCAAACTAGAAAACCAGTTAACATGACACCACGACGTGAAAAAATATGTATTTATAATTTTATTCGAGATTTAATTATCTTTGTTTATCTTAGTGTTCATTTCAATATTTACATTTTTAATTAAGTTTAAATTTACATTAACAGTTTGTGTTCTTTCGCAAGTAATAAAAAGGCAATATGCTTTTTAAAAAGTTATCAGACAATGTTATTCTGGGTGTAATAAAAATAAAATAGAGTGTAATTTAATATTAGCATTCTCTATTTACATAATATTAGCATTCTCTATTTACATATTTAAATAGCAATTTAGTAAAAACAGTCCCATTATATTAATATAAAGTCAGCGTTACACGCGTCTAATGGCCACCATTAAAAACGCACTTTGGCAAGATTTCATCGGATCACTTGGTGAAATTGGAAAAGTTTAAGTTATGAGTAAAGTTTGCTTGTAACGCCAGAACGTAACGATTGAATTTCATTATGGCATCACAAAATATTCAGAATATGTCTTTCCGAGTTTCTAATATTGCGTAGAAAATTGGCCTCACTGGAGTCCTTCGAAGACTTTTTTTCTCATTTTTTTATTATAAGTCTTAAAGTAAATATAAAATTTCCAAGCAATCGTCTAACTGTTTAAGGTGGTGTTTAAACGGGCATCCAGTGAATTCAAGTTTTTGAATTAGCCTCAAATAAGGACGACACAGACATGTTATATTTTTATTTGAATATATTTAATATGTGACGAAAGTTTATCGATGTTATGATATAACAACACGAATCCATTGTATAGATTCTTAAATACGTCACCATTACAGAGCTGCATTCTTGTATGTTATGAAGAAGAAATTCTATTATAAATAATTCTACAATTATCTGAAAAAACATATATATTGGGAAAAAGTCAGTCTCGTATCTCATAGGGACAAGAATGTTATTCTTGAAAAGTACAAACTCTTTTAATTAAAAAAAAAACACTTAATAAAATTAGTGCGCTCACTATCTTTATCAATATCTTCCGTACCTACCTATCTTAGATCGTTGTAAAACTCATAAAGAATTAGACCACTCGAGAAGATTTTTCTTCCCAATCGATCACTTGCTGTCTGCACCCAGTATCTCTAAGCTTCCGAACTTCTAAGATCTTGTTGCATATTAACTTTCTTATAAGAAAAAAGTTAAAAAAACTGAAGAAGAAGCCATTAGTATTTGGGTACAGTTGACTTTTCATAAAATAAACGTTAGTGTGATAAAATACGCAATGCCCAACATAGCGAAAATTAAGAAAAAAAAACGTTTATTACACTCATTGAATACAATCTCGATTTACTATATTTTTCGATGTTCAGAAGACGAATGAGTGGTGGTTGGTAGTTGGATGATCAAAATAAAATCTGAAGTTAAAACTCCTTTATTAATAAATCGGTAAATATTTATACAATTAAAATTTGAGTAGTGCAAATAAAATAAAAACGAAATAGCTTTTCATCATACCTTTTATACGTAATAATAATAGTTTCGTAATACCTACCCCTCCTCCCCTCAAAAAACTATCCAATAATTAATTCATTTTAATGGGCAATACAACAAAAAATAAATGAAAATACCTGAAAGTTTAACCAGTCCGGAAATTAATTAGGCAATGATTAAACCTAGGAACCATGGGACATATGCTAGCAAATAAATTAATTTTTCCTCCAAGGTGCTGACAAATATGAACTTTTTTTATAAATCTGCTATTACTGAGAAATACACTTTGAATATCGGTTCGAATAATCAATGCAGCATCGCCAGTCACTAGTCAGGTAGATATGACTGTGATTTATTATGAATATATTGGTTTTCGTACGCTATCAGATCTTAGTTCTTCACGCATGCATAAACAATCTCTGGTTAGTTAAAAAAAAAAAATTTTAATTTCGGTCATAGGTTGACAAGAAAAAGTTATTCACTTAAAATAAAAGTAACTTTCGTCCTACTAAAAATAAATGAAGAAAAAAAATATAAACATCAAAAAACTAGAGCAGTGATTGAAATTTTCAAAATATTTGATCAATTTAACAATAGCTTCATTGTTTTTATATTTGTGACAATCACAAACAACCACAGACAAATGTTGCAATAAAGCCGTTTTCATTGATGGGCTTCGTAGTCGAGGATCCCCTCATCACTCCAACGTCAATTCAGTTGAAAAACGAAGCTATGCCGTGGAGTTTTTTTTTTTTTTAGTGAGTGAGTCGTTACACCTTAGGAAACTCATCGGCCACACCGCTGTACTGGAGTCGATGGCACATCGAAGTAAGTTTATTTTTTTTTTTTTTTTGAAAAAAAAAAAATATAACCACTGTCATTGGTATCCTTATACTCCCGTACATTAGGCGGAAGAAATGTATGTTTCATTTAAAGAGATTAGCACTATATGAGTATGTACATATGGGAGCAGTGAGAAAATTATAAAAGGCCACCGTTCAACGACTCAGTGTGTAATATAGTAAATCTTACCGAAACTTATTATATTTGGTCTCTTGCACTATTGCACGGTTTCATGACCCTGATGAGACATTGTTCTACTCGTATCTCTCACACTCGAATGGCGAATATGCTTTATAGAGCAACGAAGTGATTCAAGGTGCTTTCCTCTATTGAGCACCGAAACTGTGTGAAATATTATCAATTCTCCAAACTCCTTCCCTTGTTAGATGTTAATGTGTTGTAACTATTTCTTAACTTATTTCAAAATTGTTTGTCTGTTTTTTCTCGAGTCTTGTTAATTGTTATTTTTATTGTATTTTTTATTATTACGTGTTTTTTAATGTAAGGAATGTTATATGTAGCGTAAGGAATGTTTTTATGTAAAAAATATTTATATGTAAGGAATGTTAACATTTTTTTAGGTCTGCGTTATATTTACTAGAATAAATAAATTTATTTTTATTATGTGTCAGGCCGATCATGACTTATAGTGTTAAAACCAAGGCCGACACAACTATTACAAAGAAAGCTTTTCGAACATCCGAAATGAGAATATTATGAACCATCGTAGGAAAATCTCTCAGACATAGGGCCAGAAACTTTCACATTTGACAGACCTGCTGACACAGAGGATATCGTCAGACGGACCAGAAAAATAAGGCAGCACTAGCATAACCATGGGGATAGGGTAGGCAGAGACAGAACTCCGTGTATAGCGGTATACGAGATCGCATGCTAGGAAAACCGCCTAAATGGTGAAGCCCCCGTGAAAAATGATTGCAACAAAAAATCTAAGATCTATATTAACAAGAAGATCGTTATGTTATCTCTACTCGCCCCATCAGGGAATGGTATGATGGCTTGTTTATATTATCATCATCGTCATCAGCTCTACAACCAAAGATTAGTCTTGACTGCATGCAGGATTTTTTACCACATATCTCTCTCAGCAGCATTTCTTTTCCAATCGATTAAACCCAGGGTGCGACAGTTTTCTGTCACACCATTCAGCCAACCCGGCGTTGATCTACCTACTCTATTATGCCTCATCGGGTTGTTGAACAAAGACTTCGTTGCTGAGTCAGTATCCTGCATGCGGTATATACCTGGAACATTTTTTTGTAATTGAGTTAGGCATGTTTTTATGCATAAATTAAATGTACCTTTAGTAAAACCAAAGTGATGTTACAAAACATCATAAGATACAATGTCTACTGTAGCCACAAAGTTTTGTTGTCTTTTTCTTGTTATTTCTTACATCGATTTCGTCATTGAAACCAATCTCCGTACAGTTTTATTCGCGTATTTTTAAAAGCTTATTTACCAAACAAGGCATCCAGTTTGAACGTTCTAAGTTGAAATAAACTCGATTTAATTTTTTTTAATTGGTCCTCTTGAACCGTAAAAACAACCCCCTACCAATTTTATTTGCGGCTCTTTGCAGGAAAAATACGCGACACAAAACCCACGAACCGTACGCCAGATGCAATTTACATGTTAATAGGCATTTTAAACTGCAATTCAGAAAAATCGATGGCTGCTGCGTACTTGGTATATTGTGCATAGAGATTCAGTATGTGCAGTAGTGTATGTCTACTTGAAATTTTATTTCGAAACGAAGTTTTCCGTTTATTCAATTTTATTTCTTATTTATTTTTTCGTATGATTAAAGTATTATCCACCATCAAAATGAGAAAATTTGAGTACTTTGAACGAACAATACGAGGGGAAAAAATGACATCCTTCAACTGATATTACAGGGGAAATTCTAGACAGAAAAAGTGTGGGAAGGAAACGCATTTTCAGTGTTGTCAAAAAAACATTAATGAATATCATATTGTCCTCAGTGAGATACAGGCAAAAGCCTAATTTACTAGGGACACGACAAATGAAAGGCAACAAACTCAGATCTAATAAAATGGTGTGCCTAAATCAAATTACCTGTTGTGTTTTCGCTAATTATGTATATTTCTTGTCATGTGTAAAATAAATATTCAAATATCATCTTTGGTTTTTGGCATCACCCGGAATTTGAAGGTTATGGTATAATGCCTTCGGCCATCATTTGAGCTAACTTACCATGACAGCAGCTCCAAAAAGCGTTTTTAACTAATTAAAACATATATGATATTGTATAGAGTAATGTGTACAACTTTAGGTGGCACTTGAACTCAATATTTTTGAGAGGTTTTATCAAAATGTATGAATACAAACGAACATTTCACACATATGCCTTAACTACGCCTAAAATAAAAAATGTTATTATCACATATCGGAAGATCTACTAAGATTTTTGTGTTAGTTTTCCCTTGGTAATTTTTCTGTGATTTTTTACCAAATATGTTTTTCTCAACATATGCAGAGGGAAAGAACCTAATCTAATGGCCAGTCACCACATTTCATATCCTTTCACTCAACTTAAATATTTTTAATCTGTCAATAAAAGTGGCTATGCATCCCGAGTAAGAGCGCCCTAAAGGAAAATCTGCTCTCTATAACGGCGCTGTATAAATTGCCCTTATATTATTATCATTATTAGAAACCTACCTGTTTTAAGGTAGGTAAGGTACGGTTTCTTAGGCAAGGGAGTGTTTTGTTTACGTCGTTGTATAAATTAAAAAAACCAATAAGTTTTTAAAAATATATTTAAAAAATAACATTAAAC
Organism: Odontocerum albicorne; assembly: GCA_949825065.1. NCBI lineage: Eukaryota > Metazoa > Arthropoda > Insecta > Trichoptera > Odontoceridae > Odontocerum > Odontocerum albicorne. The sequence continues at coordinate 3,557 of CATKWJ010000475.1, read as the reverse complement.
CTCTTAATTTAATTACAATTTATTTAGTCGAACATTGTTTATTCCACTTGATATAACGGTATAACCCTACCGGTTTCAAGGTTTTCACCTCATTATCAGACGAGTTGAAACAAGACTGTTTTTTTTTGTGCTCCCCTGATAACAAGACGAAAGCCTTGAAACCGGTTGGGTTATACCGTTATTTTAAATAATGTGGAATAAAATATATTTGACTAGACAAATTAAAATGTCTTTAATCTTTCACAGTGTTAATGCCTTAGCTATTAACATTATATAAAAAATAATTGCAATTTATATGATAATGGTGATTTTGACGTCGCGCGTCGTTTAGCGACGATGAACCCCCTTCCCAAAGTATCCTTGCTGACTTACGCCTGACTAATAAAGGAACGTATTTAGCTTTCTTTTGAAAACTTTTAATGTATCTTCAGGGTGCAGCTCCATAAGAAAACTATTTGTCTGAACAGGTCCAGCAACACAAAAGGCCCAGTAGGAAGATATTGTCTTGTAAATTGTGTTTGGCACGATGACCCGGTTCATTTCTGAGGTGGTGGAACTCAGAGCTTGACCACAGTAGCTCAGAGATGCAGTTAGGTGCTATTCTCCTGTGTCCGTTGATGGCTATGAGAAACAATTTATAAATAATTATCTCCTAACACTTCAACTAATGAAGTTTATCTAGAAGAGGTGTCTCGTAACTGCGTTTATAAACTCCAAAAATCAGCTTACAGGTTGAGTTGAAAATTATCTACAGAGTGATTCTACGAATATTTATATTAGAGCAAGTTGATGAATTTTGTTTATCTGGAAAGCATGTTTTTGAAAAACACTGAGATAGTGAAATACGAGGCTCAATTTGAAAAACGTTTAATGCTCAAGATACGTGTTTTTCTGTTCTGCTCACTTACATATTTTTTTGTTTTGATATGTTCAAGTTATCGAGTATATTGAAAGGCGCGTTGCTTTGGAAAACGAGGTAAACGGTGCACTTAGTATTGTTATAGCCAATTAATCAAATGCAAATCGTTAAAAATTGTTTGTGCATAGTGATGCTAGTGCCTACCTTTGTGTTTAAAAGCGAAGTTTGGTAATTGAGATAAGGTGATAAAAACAGAATAAAATGATCAGATGAAAGATAGTTAGTTGGTTACTTAGAAACGGATATATTAGTACTATGTGTCAAAAAAAATAATTATATAAACAATTTGAATGGTTATAATTCAGTATTTATTTAGGTGTATATACGAGGGTGGTCCGATAAGTACTTAGCCTCGCCGCCCGATGGCACCACTATCGCAAGAATTTTTACAGGTCAAAATTTCAGCCGAATCGGACGAGTAGTTTTGTTTTGACCGCGTGTGGAAGCGAGCGTGTCCGCGGATTTGAGACATTCCACTTTTTTAACAATAATAAACTTCCAACGGATATGATATAAATTGATCTTCCGCAAATTCCACACAAAAAGAAACATAAAAGTCGATATATATATACGAGTGTATGAGAAACTTTTTTGTTCAAAAACGTATAACAAGTTATTTCCATTAGTGGAAGGCCAAGACGAATGATAGAAAATATAGACGGGGTTTATCGGTAAGGTGTTGAGAAAATATTTTAGTTTTATTGAATTATTTTGAGATATAAGTACGAGTATATGATTAAAATTTCAGATTAAAAAAGGCAGACGAAGATTTTTTTTAATTATCGTAAATGCTCAAACTAATTTCCATTCTGGTACATGCACTGCTCATGACGTGGAACGCAAATATCATGAATCATTTATTTTAGTATTTGGGCACATTATCTTTCAACGGCTGCTCTCAACCAATTTGCTTTTGTCGGTTTTGTGGCGTAAACATTATCTCTGACGAATCTTCATAAAACAAGTCTATTGGCAAGATGTTTGGAGAGCTTGGAGGATATTCAATGATACCTTTTTAAATTCACTTGTTCGATAAATTTTCATCAAGTCAGACCCTCAAGTTACGATTGTAATGGGGAGGAGCACCATTTTGCTGGAAATAAAAGGCTTTCTAATCTCTAAACCCCTCACGAATGCATGGTGTCACAAATTTCTACCACAAGTTCAAGTAAACGGCACGGTGTACCCTTAAGAGAGGAATCTTGAGATGGTTTGGCCAAATTCAGAGGATACGTTTCAAAGATTTTACAAAACAAATGCTGAGGAGATAGTTGGTGAAACTGAGAAAATGGTTATAAATACAAGGTAATAGTTTCCGTTGCCTAGTTTGTAAGACACCTGTCGACCAATCTGTGTATTGCGGGTTTCCCTGTTGGAACCCAGTTTATATTAAAAAGGGTTTTCACTCCTTAATATCTTTCTGGTTGAATGGATAAGTTTACCACATAGGAAAAAATCTGCCAGGTTAATACAATACAACTATGAAAAACAAAACATGTGTGATGAGATGTACAGATATTGAAGAGACAATGGACGTGTGAGTGCATTAAAGCTATGGTTATCTATCTTATCTGACTCTCTTCAGTTGCTTTATTCTTACAAGCATGCACAACAAACTTTCTAATCTATAATATTTATGAATCCAACCGCACTTTTCTAACAAACCCTCCAGCAATTTGAGGTTCCCTTCTATAACAAAACTTAACCCTTGTTCCAATTATGTTGTACAGGAAGATTTCATTACTTACCTTGAAATTTTCATACAACTCTTTTTATAAACTTACATTTTTTGTACTTTTTTCAATCAAATTTAAGCCTTCTTATAAGTGTCGTGTAAAGCTAATTATTTGTATCCACGAAGTGCGATATTGAATGGAGAGTAACAGCAGGCAACAGACTATTATCCACGGCAAAACAATTATCCACGCATTAGTTTTATCAATCAAATTTAACCCATTATATATCAATAGCTAATTATTAATATCCATGAAGTGCAGTATTGAAAAAAGAGAAGCAGCAAGTAATAGTCTTATCCCAACTGGACTTTTATTCACGCATTCATTTTTCACGTCAAGTAATATCCAGCATGCGATGCTATATTGCTCTCTGAGATGCTAAAATGTTATTCGGTGGGATACTTGATAAGTATCATGGTGTTAGCTCTAATTTTTATTAAATAAATTATTTCCGTTCAGATATCTGCCACCTGGACAACACTGGGGACTTCTTGAATCAAGTCCTTCTCAATGTAAGGCACAGGGCTCCTCAGGAACTGCAGCAAATGTGACATGGACTGCTCTTTACAGCAGATACAGAAGGCATATATCACATAATATTCCCCAATGCATGTATCACACAATACTGCACAGCAGATACCACATAATATTCCCCATTTTCACATGTTGTTCTTGGTTCTCCCAATGACTGTTCGGAGCCAGATATGAAATTTCCAGGACAGTTCAGAGTCAAGTTATAATATACCTCTACAATGAAATTACCCTCACTGGAGTCCTATTTCCCTTATTGGCTCGTTCATCTTTGCAGCATCAGACGGTGTTCCAGACGCTAAGAAGTCTTGAAGAAACTGTACCTAGATTTCAACCTAGAAACTGGGGGCTAGTACTATAGTTTTGCAAAT
>CATKWJ010000474.1:0-30573 GCA_949825065.1 Odontocerum albicorne | reverse complement strand
TACGATGAACAGAGACAATATATAGCAGTACTGATTCCAGCAGGATATCGCATACGTATTACTATCATACATTGGGCGATCTAAAAAGGTTGCTTTGTAGTCCACCTTCCCTTGATAAGTGAAATCATCGTTCACTAGAGGCAAGAGCTATTAAAATCATTGGCGCTAAACAGATTTTCCATAGTGATTTTCATAATATTTAGTGATTTGCCTGAGATAGTATACTTCTGGTTGAATACGATTATGAATTTTTAGCTATTGTTTATACAATACAATTTGAATGTTCTAACTAGAGTTGTCAATTAACGCACTATAAATGGCAGAATCCATTCTAAGATTAGCTAAAATGTAGCATCGTTACTGCTTTTTCCTTGATTAGTTGACTTGCATGCTACTTAAGTTTGAACAAACTGATTCTAATAAGCAATACTGCTTACTTATATTAAACTTTATCTACTGGTTTGATTTACCACATTACATAACTGGTCAATCAGTTGATTGAAATCTTCCACAAATTAGGACATGCATGTCACCAATGGTATGAAAGTTTTGGTTAAGTGAGAAATTGTGTCACAGGTAAGAGGTGTTCCTAAATATACGTATATATTTTGTTACTTTATTAGACTCAACATCCTCCATCAGTTAACTGGAACTAGCTGAGGATGTAGCATGTCTACTTTTTGCATGACTGTGATGGTCTTAGTATACTCCGCAACAAAATATTGTTCTCTAGTTTGATTAAGAAACACCCACACAAGTCTGATTGATATTCAGCTGAGTGAGGCAATGCGAATAATAAATAGCACTCTGAAAACAACTCCTTTGGCATGGCTTCCAGTTCTTGCAAACCTGCTGCCTTCTTATCTATAACGCGAAGACGACTAATTGAAGGAGTGCCAAAAGGGGGATCTAAATGATTCGCTATATATGCAGGTGGTTGTTTATTACACCCTCCTCCGACTCGCTTTAGATCTCGACGACCTTTCTGGATTAAACGTTTAGTTGAAAGGAATGTGAGTTAACCAGATAGCTGGCGACGATAATGGAATCGGTCTGCGGTCGAAAATTTCTACCCTGTGAGTGATTCTTCAAGGATTAGAATTGCCACGAAGATTGTGGTATACCCTGAATCGACTTAGATATGGCCACAGTTGCAATGCGTAAGCCACGCATAGATGGGGTTTCATTGGTTCCTCTTCATACTCCTATAGTATGGTACAGCCTGTCGGTCGCATTGTCGAACAGTGTTCAATATGTTTATTGGAAATATATTGGGGTACTTCTAAAGTTGTATAATGGATGATAAAACTGAACATTCGACTGTGAGAAAGGAACTGTACTACTAGAGAAGAATTGTATCAGTATAATAATTATTTTTAGAATTTCTTTTGTAATATTTATAAATGAATAAATAGGGAAGAGGAGGTATGTGCAGGAATCCTGATTCTTGGAAATTTTTTCAAGTGGTAAAATTTAAAATTTGTTTTGGATGCCTGGTTTCTACAATATTCGTTTGTACAATTTTTAACATAATATATTTTTTATTAAAGCTTCGCATTTGGATACTGTATTGTCTGCACATCTTTTTAAATTTCGATTATTTATTCAAAATGCAAGTTAAAGAAATTCGGTTTAAAAAATCTTAACCCTTTTCATGAGAAATACGTCCAGTTTAGAGCCTAAATATGGATATTTAATTATTGAACATAGCAACATTTCCTAATTCGATAAGTTTTCTCCGTTTTGTGACAGATGTGTCAATTGGAGAATCGTCGAATCAAGATTGTTATTGCATTGCAATTCTTTTGAAAAATCAAAATTCATTAAGACCAAATAATTTCGCGTATTCACATGTTTTTATTTTGGTAAATATTAACATTACTCTGTATGTGTTGGTAAAATATGTTATTGTTGTCCTTCGATTTCATGTCATGTCAATGAGCATTATGAATATTTTATGACGTTTTACAGTACATCTCGTTTAAACAGATAAAGTAGGCTGTATTTTTTCAGATTAATCCACATTTCGGTATGTCAGTTCCACCTTTAGTATGCAGTACACCCCCGCCACCCGATCAAGTTGACGAGGAAGGGTACAATGAGGAAATAGCATATAATTATGAAGGTATCAGTATTCATGTATTTATTCGATTTAGAAACGTAATATAATTCTTAGTTTTAAGGAAATAAACAGTTTTAGAAAAGGACATAGTTTCTGGGCATAATTAGAGCGACTTTTACATTTGATGTATTCCAATTCCCAATATGTGCCAAATATTTAGAATTATATGAATATGTTAAATGCTAAGTCACTTATTTAACTTCGCATTAGTGTTGTCATAAAAGTGATGGCGTTGGTTCTCACACTATTTTTTTTTTAATACATAAAGCTTTTGTTTTACATTTTAGTTGTTAACTTTCTTTGGGAACTTCTAAACAACCAATAATGTGTTTGAAGGCCATAAAACATTAGACAACGTTCTTTTTTGGGCTTCATTGGGAATCAAATTTGTAACCCCCTTTGAATCAAAACGTTTTACCAAACAAGGCGGCAGAATTTATTAGCTACTATGTTACTTGGTGTAACTTTAATAAACATAATATGAAGTACTCTCCTTTATATTAATTCCAAAAAATATATTAAGAAAAATAAAGCTTTATAATTTGAATTGTAAGATATAAAACACATATTGAGCAAAAAACTTAGAAAGAAACTATAGGTGTGGGGGTGTATGATACCCCGTGATACAAATACCGAATTATGAAATTTGGAACTCCAACGTACAATTGAATTATTAAGTGTCTGATTTAACATAGTTATAATAACTTGTATAAAACTGTTTCCTAATATTGGGTTATCCGGATAATAATTGTACATTATCAGGTCAAATTCAAACTAAATGCTCGTGGATGGTTTTTTTTTATATTTTCAGTATCTCAGTAATTTCTCGTGTCATTGAATACTGGTTATTCTCGATCAAAGCCTTTATTGGTCATCATCAATGGTAATCAGCCTCTCAGAGAGTACACCATTTTCAAGTGTTGTATCACCTTTATGGATTTTTTAAAACCACATTTGACACACGTGATGACACTTCTTCTTCATTTGGGGCCGTTTTTTGCAATTTCTGCCTTCAAACGCTCCAATTACGCTATGTAATATTCGCTATTGATGGTTTTTCCCTTTTCAAGGTGATCGATGAATATTATACCATGCACATCCCAAAATACGGACGCCATAACCTTCCCGGCCGACTGTTGAGTTTTTGGTCGCTCCAGACAACTTTCACCGGCTGCTCTCCACTCAGCTGACTGCCGATTTGATTCCGGAGTATAGTGGTGGATCCAAGTTTCATCCATTGCCACATACCGACGCAAAAACTCTTGTTTATTTCGCGTCAACAGTGCCAAACAGCGCTCTGAATCATCGATGTGTTGTTGTTTCTGTTCCATTGTGAGCTTGTTCATGCAAAATAGTCTAAACACTACCAAATGATATCTTCAGGATGTCAGCTATCTCACGCAACTTTACTTTGCGATTTTCCATCACGATTTTGAAGGTTTTTTTTATGTTTTCTGGTGTAACAGCCTCATTTGGACGACCAGAGCGTTCAGTATCATTTGTGTCTATACAACCGCGTTTAAAATCAGCATACCACCAACAAATGGTTGTTTTCGACCGAGCATAGCCCGGATAACACTTTTCAAGCCATCGCTGAGTTTGAACGGTATTTTTTCCCATTAAAAAGCAATGTTTTATCAATACACGAAATTCGGTTTTTTCCATTGTTTTGAAAATAGCAAAAGTAGCGTCACTAAAACCACTGTAACTCAATGACACAATGTCGGAATGTCATGAAAGTTTGACACATAACTTCTAAAGGTTGGTACTAACTGAGAATGGTATGGATTTGTTACTAGATACGCCATCTGTTGGTTAGTCCCGGGACTTATTGATCAATGTGTTATATATATATATATATATATATATATATATATATATATATATATATATATATATATATATATATATATATATATATATATATATATATATATATATATATATATATATATATATATATATATATATATATATATATATATATATATATATATATATATATATATATATATATATATATATATATATATATATATATATATATATATATATATATATATATATATATATATATATATATATATATATATATATATATATATATATATATATATATATATATATATATATATATATATATATATATATATATATATATATATATATATATATATATATATATATATATATATACATACACATACACATACACATACACATACACATACACATACACATACACATACACATACACATACACATACACATACACATACACATACACATACACATACACATACACATACACATACACATACACATACACATACACATACACATACACATACACATACACATACACATACACATACACATACACATACACATACACATACACATACACATACACATACACATACACATACACATACACATACACATACACATACACATACACATACACATACACATACACATACACATACACATACACATACACATACACATACACATACACATACACATACACATACACATACACATACACATACACATACACATACACATACACATACACATAAATATACACATACATATACATATACATATACATATAAATATACATATACATATACATATACATATACATATACATATACATATACATATACATATACATATACATATACATATACATATACATATACATATACATATATATATATATATATATATATATATATATATATATATATATATATATATATATATATATATATATATATATATATATATATATATATATATATATATATATATATATATGAACTTTCTGTTTTTTTGGACATTTCCATGTCTTGGTAATATGTGATATATAATTTTTGGAGAAGTTGAATGACAAGCAAACCAGAGACCACCTAAGAAGAGCATGGAAAAAATTATAGCATAGGGCAAGAATCGAACCCGCGTCTTCTGTAATCATGACAGCAGCTTTACCACTAAGCTACCGATGCCTATGTAATTAGTGCCGTATCTCATCAATATCAATCTCTGCCTCGCCTCCCACCGCTCTCCTCTCATTTTTCATATTTCAATCAACTCATTTTTTTAAATTGTTAACATACCTGTAATATATATAATTGGTATTTTTTATTTTTATTAAAAATCCATATATCATCTCAGGCGCGGATAGAGACCTCGCGCGGCGAGATCATCTAATACACTTTTAATTGTTTTAACAAATAATGTATAACAGCTTATCTGCCCTACCATAAGACAATATAGTTCTCTTCCTTTAAAGATCCCAAATCGTTTAACCTTATTTCTTGCAAACTTACTATAATTTAACCTAAACAGTTCCCTGTTGATGGTTGCTGTTTTTCTGGAATTATTGACATCGTCCAATGTGAAAAAAACTATGCGCTTGACACCTAATGTTAAAAGTTGTCAAAAGTTTTCCACATTGTCCGTTAAGGAGCTGATTTTTTGGTGTTGGCCTAGATCCATATAGTTTCTGTTATTCAGTGCATAAAATGTAACTATTGTTCCAGATTCGCTGTCTCCTACTCATCACTTTGAACCAAGAGAATTTTCATCATTTGACTCTCCATCTCCTCAAGACACATCTGTTGAAGCAAATTATGTTTCTGTTTCAATGCCTAACACATTTGATACTATTAAGAATAATTCAAATGCAAAGCAAGAATGTGAAAAAAATGCTGATTGCAAGGTCCATAATGGAAAGGAAGTTGATTTTCCAACATCAAAAGAAACGTCAGAAACTGATTCAACTACAAATGAATCTTTACAGCATAATACATCTGAAGAAAACAATGTGGAAGATTTGGATCTAAAATTAGAATCTTTGAACATAGACTTTGAAAATGAAAGATTTTCTGTTGAAGAGAGCTTAAATTCAACTTTTGATGATTTTGGCACGTTTTTAAGCACTAGTGAATTGAATGAGACACACTTTACAACTAAAACTGTTGATGCTGAGCATAGTTATACTGAGTCTGAAAAAGAATCCAAGTCTCAAGAGACTTGTTCAGATGACAATGTGTCTTTACAAAATGAAGATCACAGTGACATGGACACTGGTTGGGAAGACACCAACCATAATTTATTCAAAGTAGATTCAAATAATTGTACAGATAAAGAACCTATTCCTTTTGACTCTGGTTCTGCTTTTCATGAGACTGATATTTTTAATAATTTCCCCAGTGATGATACACTGAATGATTTAAATAAAATAATTACTTCTAGTTTTCCTGATACTTTGGATTTGGACAACTCAGGGTTAGATGCAGACAAGCAGGAAATTTTAAAATCTGACTATTCAAATGAAGATGAATTAAAATCAGATAGTGTAAATGAGAGTAGAAATCAAGAAAAGGATACATCAACAGATAGTTTACCTCAAACGTCAGTTGTGAAACTAGCTGAAGATATTTCTTGTGATATACAACAATCTAGTATAGAAAATGGGCACAATATAATTGAAGATTCCGATTTTACTGATTTTAATACAGATATATCACCTGATACAGAGCCAAATATTCAAGAAAAAACTGGAAATACCTCCAAAGGGACCGAAGATGATGATTTTTGTGATTTTGCTGATTTTAAAAATGTTGATAGTAAAAATATTGTAAGTGACATGCAATTTGATGATCACACAAAAGAAGACAATAAGCAATCAAGTTTACCAGAAACTAATGATTTTGGGGATTTTTCTGCATTTCAAAATAACTCTGAAATAAACTCAAAACAAGTTACCGAAAATTGCAGTTTAGAAATAACTTTAGCTGTTGAAACAGATCTAAATACTAATTGTGAAGATTTGAATTCCAAAACCACTGAAATCAACCAAAGGGATGACTCTTTTTCAGGTGAAGAGGATGATGATTTTGGAGATTTTGGTACATATGACCCAACAATTGTCCCTGTTGAAAATAGATCTACAATCATTACAAATGCAACATCCCAATCATCAGAGTCATTTAAGATAAATGATTTGGTAAATTCTGATGATTCAGATATCAATGATATTTTATGTAAAGCTGTTAGTACTATTTATCCTGATGACAAGAATAATGAAGAAATTGATGAAAATAATCATGAACTGTTAAATGTATTGGGTGAAAGCTGGAAACAATTGAGGGATTATGAAGCAGAACAATCATATTTATTTATGTGGAACAATTCTGCGAGTCAAAAATCTTTATTAAAATCTTTAGGGATCGATTCCAGAAATATTGTGAGTATACATCTTTTCTTATTTTTAAAGAAAAAATGCAAATATTAAGGACTCTGATTTCTTAACTATTTTAAATTATTCTCAAGAGTGATGGAAACATTGGAACAAATTGTTTGAATCCAATTTAAAAACTTATTCAATACATTCCTACAACAGAACACACTAAGGCACACCCACCAAACATCTAAATAATTATATAATTTGAATGATTACTTAAGCTCAATTTTAAGGAATATTTAACAATAATTAGGAGGTTTAAAGACATTGTAATTTGTTTTATCAAACACTGTTTATTCCACTTTTTGTAACGGTATAACCCTATCAGTTTCAAGACTTTCACCTGATGACGTGAAAGCTTTGAAACCGGTAGGGTTATACCGTTACAAAAAGTGGAATGTGATAAAACAAATTACAATAATTACTTAGTTATTCCACTAATTAATTTATTTCCTTGCAGCACATGTTTCTACCTCCTTCCTTCTAGTAAGAACATGTAACAAACTAGGATCACTCCTCCTAAAGAGAACCTCAAGACAGGAAGTTACAGAACACGTGTTGTAGAGAATAACGTATAATAATTAGTGGAATGATAAAGTAATTTATTGTTAAATATTCTAATATGGAGTATTATAACAAAGTTAAAGCCAAAACCTTTGATCAATTTTAAGGGTTTTGTATGAAACTCAGTGAGAAGATGGTCGACCTTAGCTTTATTCAATGTGAGTGGAAAAGATCACCCACCGCATCCGAAGAGAAAAGACCAGAAGGCTAACAGTGCTCCTGTAAGAGGGCTCGTTTCTTCTTTTTCTCGATTTAAACTCACTCCTGTTTTATAGACTTAATGCTCTTATTTATACATTTCCCACCACTGAAGAGTCCTTCCTTGTTTCATTGCATAATGTGTCCGATCTGGAAAGTTGAACAGTTGTAGGCGAAACTTTGAAACAACTCTAAATCAACCTTAGATCTAACAAGAACACCTTGCATATTGTTATACATTGTTATAATAAAAAAAATTTTTTGGTTCTTGCTCGCCTTTGGAAGCAGTTTATTCACGTAGGATAATCGCACATCATGCTGGTTACTTATTTATGTTTGCCTATTACACATATATACATACCAAAACATAAAATCCTAATACTTTTTTATCAATCATAGATTTTTCTCAATACTTGAATATAATTATTATGACGTATAGGTAAGGGTTGTATAATTGTTTTACAGTTTCATTGTATGCAGTATAATCTGGTGGGTTTTACTGTATACAATGAAAGTGTTAGGCCTCAGAAATCTGTTAAAGAGACGGCAAATGAAAAACAGACTGAAAGTTTGTTTTAAAAATTGAGTAATATGTAGCGAACCTGTAAACCCCGGTATGAAAGATACCAACTAAGCCATATAGGAAACTTATATCAGATAAAAAGTTCAAACTGTTCTTCCAAAATTTTCAAAACTGTACTATGCAATCAATTGAACCACCTATATAGTACTTCAGAAAGTCTAGGATGGATGAGTCGTGCGACGTTTAAAACGTCATGTCACAAAGGGATGGGGTAAAATAGTTTTTTTTACAAATCGAATAGATTTTTTATAAATCGAACAATTGTTTTTCTCTAAACTGACGTTTTCATTTCTAATTTTCATTATACTGACTTTCTAATGTATTGTATAATTTGTATGTATCTTTAAATAGGCCAAGATCCACTATGAATTAATATTAATTACGAACATTTAATTAAAATCGATTTTACTCAAGTCAGTCACTACTAACGTTGTGACTAACTTGAGTAAAATCGATTCTTTTATAAATCGAATCTTATTCGAATTTAATTGAATATTAGCATGAATTTTGTTCAATTAATTAAATAAAAATAATGATACCATACGAAAATAATGATTGTCAAAAAATTACGTGTACAAAACAACAACAATGGCAACAATAAAATTTTAAATGGCCGTTTGGTGTAGCGTCTCTGCATCTATCAAATCAGTACGAGTGTTGACGCCTTGTATGTGCCCCGTGTTTTAGATCGTTCCGTGCCTTGTTGCTGTCGTTTTTTTAAGTTTCACTTTATTGTTTTGTTATATTTTGTTATTGGTATTCTACCATGCCGAAAAGACAAAAAAAACTATTCTCAACAGTGAAATACGTGAGTTTGTGGTGCGTTTGCACAATTATTTTGAATGCGAAAACCAAAATGGGGGAGCATTGCTGCCTCTAGAGAATGTTTGTGATCGCGTAGCTGAGGCTCTGAGGATCGGGAAATCTACTGTATCTCGGATTGCAAAGCAGAAGTACGGTGAATCGTCGAAGGAAGAGAACAAATTATCAACACCGAATAAGATAAGACAAAGACGATGCCCAGTAACCAAACCGGATAACTTTGATTTGGTAACGATACGGAATCACTATACGCCTACTACGAACGCAATGAACTACCGACATGCCAAAAACTGATGCGATATCTATAAGCTGCCGGAGTATTTCAAGGCAACGCGCCTTCTCTCAGTCAAGTACTGAAAAGCATTGGCTTTAAGTATAAGAGATGTGACAAAAGGAAAATTTTAATGGAGCGCACAGACATTGCCCTCAAGAGATGCGTTTTTTAAGAAAAGCCAAGAGTATTGAGAACTGGGAGAAGGTCGTTTTTCTTGACGAAACTTGGCTCAACGCCAATCACACCGTAAGTAAAAATTGGACTGACGACACGGCTAAATCCAGCACCAAAACGCCAGAAGGAAAAGGCCAGCGACTCATTATTTGCCATGTTGGAACGTCCAAAGCCTTCGTAACCAATTGTCTGTTGGCATTTAAATCGGTCAAAATGATGGAATATCACAAGGAGATGAATACGAGAATTTCAAGCAGTGGTTTATGACACTATTGTCAAATTTAGACGAGCCTCACACCATAATAATGGATAATGCCTCGTACCACTCCGTTCAAATCAACAAAATTCCAACTTCAGCGAACAGGAAAGTTGATCTTATAACTTGGCTTCGAAACAAAGGAGTGGAGGCAAATGAGGCAATGCTGAAAAATGAGCTGATCCGATTAGTGAAGATATACAAACCGCCAACACCAACTTATATATTGGACGAACTGGCCAAATCCAATGGCCATACTGTAATCAGGTTGCCGCCATACCACTGCCAGTTTAATGCCATTGAAATGATATGAGCCCAAATCAAAGGTGTGTGTTTGTTTTTCTTCTTCTTATAAATGTCGGTGAAAGTTGTAGTTCTGATTCTAATGAAAATTTGGAATGTGCTCCTTTATCGGATTCTGACTAAAATGTAAGTTTTATGTTTAAATAAAATATTTTTTCTCTAAACTGACGTTTTAATTCCTAATTTTCATTATACCGACTTTCTAATGTATTGTATAATTTGTATATATCTTTAAATAGGCCAAGATCCACTATGGATTAATACTTATTACGAACATTTAATTTTATGTATAAAAAAAAATCCAATTATCGAATACCCCATCCCTAGCCAATGCAGACTAACGTAGTGACTTTTGACAAACGTCACCAAATATTATTTGATTTTAACAAACTGCCACATTTTCGTTAATTTGTAACAAGATGTATTAATTTGTCATTATTGTTAGTTTTATGTAATGTACGAGGCATATCCAGAAAGTAAGTGTACTGAATTTTTGTAGGTTACAATTTTTTTATTTAAACAAAAAAATTACGTGGTTACCGTAGTACATATGTAAGCTATTTTTCGACATAGTCGCCATTCCTCTCAATGCATGTGGTGAAGCGGGGTATCAACTTTTTGATGCCTTCCTCGAAGTAGTTTCCCGCCAACCCCTCCGTCTACTTCTCCACCTCTTCCTTTACCTCCTCGTCGGTTGAAAACCTTTTTCCACCCATGTGCAGCTTCAGGGAGGTAAAGAGATAGTAATCTGAAGGTGCTAGGTGAGGGGAATGCGCGGGATGGTTCAGGACATCCCATTTAAACGAGGCGAGCAGTTCCTTCGTGGCGTTGGCCGTGTGTGGTCTGGCATTGTCGTGCAGCAGGCAGACTCCCTTTGTCAGCATGCCTCTCCTCTTGTTCTGAATCGCCCTCCGCAATTTTTTTAGGGTCTCACAGTATCTTGCAGAGTTGATGGTCTCCCCTTGAGGCATATATTCAATTAAAATTATGCCTTGACAGTCCCAAAACACGGATGCCATGATTTTCTTGGCTGAAATTGTGGTTTTGAACTTTTTGGCGGAGGGTGAAGAGGTATGACGCCACTGTTGAGACTGCCTTTTGGTTTCAGGCGTGTAGTGTGCAATCCAAGTTTCATCTCCAGTAACGATGGAGTGGAGAAATTCATCTCCATGGAGTTTGCAGCGCCTCAAAAACTCTTGCCCGGCATTATTTATTTCGCACTTGGTGGGAGATTGGATTGACATTTTTCACGAAACGTGTTGTCGCGTCGAAACTTCTCAACGTACTGACCTCGAACCGGTCTCGTTGCGGAGGGGAAGGGTCAGGCTACACGGAAGTGTAGCCAACATGTCGAAAATAAAACCTATCCGGTCGTGAGAGCCTCAGTACACTTACTTTCTGGATACGCCTAGTATTTACCTAAATAACTTGCTATTTATTAGAATCGAGGCTTATATTAAAGTTGATAAAATACTTAAAATTACTGAACGTCGTTACAAGGTTGTATTGGGGCAAATTTGTAATCTGTCACATGACTCATCCTAGATTTTCTGAACTATAGTATCATCAAGGCTTATTGGAAACTAGCATGGTTTTTTTGCCAAAACGATGGACTGTTACTAAGCTTCTTTCTCTTTCACAGCAGCTTGCATCAAATTTAGACAACCTTTCCCAAACGGACATATACAGATTTCCAGAAAGCTTTTGATAAAGTTGATCACAATATATTGCTCCAGAAAATAAATAACCTTGGCTTCAGCGATAATCTGATTGGATTATTTGCATCATACCTAAAGAAACATCTCAATATATAACATTCCGGGACAAGTTTTCTGTGAAATTCATCGTAAGATCTGGTATACCACAAGGATCTAATTTAGGTCCCCTGCTATTCCTCATATTAATAGACGATATACAAAATTCCATAAGTCACTGGACATGTTTATTGTTCGCTCACGACTCTAAAATTTTCAAGAAGATGAATTCACTTCACGACTGCACAGTTACAACAGGACCTAGACTCCCTAGTCTCCTGGAGTGAGCAAAATCATCTCCTGTTCAATATTAATAAATGTGTCTGTGTATCTAATAGTCGATCATTTTCATCAGCCCACCATAAGTGTTCTATACAGGGTTTCTGAATTCAAAGATTTGAGCATAACCTTTGATGTCGAACTCACATTTGTTAACCATGTCTCACGTTTGATATCGGACTGTTACAAACTACTCGGTTTTATAATGAGAATATCAAGAAAATTTAACAGTACCGATATCCTTCGAAACTTATATAACTATCTAATAAGAACTAAATTAGAATATGTATCTGCAGTTTGAGTTCCTCATCAGCTCATATACAAGAATAAATACAAAAATATCCTCAGATATCTATGGTACAAAACAAAGGGTGATTGCCCAAATTATGCTCACCATGTCGAACTTCTCACGGTGTGTAACTATAGAAGCCTCGAAACAAGAATTAATTGCGATATTCCTAATAAAGGTTTTTCAAGGTTGCTTTAACTGTCCCGCGATACTAGAAGCTCTAAGTTTATATGTCCCTAATAAATATAGCCATGCAAGAAATCACCCTCTCTTCTACATACCAACTTACAGAACGAATATCATGGCTAAACATTCTGTCACGCGTGGTATAGAGATATTGAACCAACTGAATGACACTATGGATATATTCTCGGTACCGCCTAGCAGTATGAGAAGAATCCTGGCTGATATTCTTCCTTATGAATAAGCTAGAAATAAACCTTCTTTGCGTAACAGGAGATCCGTGCAAGGTGGATAAAAAATAAGATTAATTCATGAGAAATATTACCCTTTTTACACACGACCGTTGAGTAATGGGAAGAGATTTTCACACCTCTATCCATGCATATAACCATCCCTTCGTCCACATTTATCATAATTCTTATTTTACCCCTAGTTAAAATTTCTCCTACTATTTCATTTCACTCTTTAGTTGGTCTCCATCTTCCTTGCTTTCGGTTTCCTTCAGACATATAATTTTTAATGTAACCAAATCATCTCAATATTAGTTTTATAACTCTACTTATTTCATTGCCTACGCTTCACTTCCATACATCAAGGTAGCCACTAGCACACCCATGTGCATTATCATTTTTGAAGATTTTAAATGTGATCTATTGGCCAAAACAGTATTGAGTGCCCCAAAGACCTTGTTCCCTGCAGCAACACACCTTTCAATATCTTTCACTATCATACCATCTCTTGAAAACATTCTTCCCAAATAGCTGAACCATACATTTCAATTACTAATAGAATCCCCCTATCCAAAAACTATGACTTAGGACTTATTTACATTCATTTTTAAATAATCTCAAAACACTGCATACATTATTTCAACCAATATTACTAAATCATTTACATTTTCTGCCATTACCACCATATCACCAAATTATTTTATCTTTAACCACGTTCATTTTTCTTTAGCTATTTGGTCCAAAGTGGAATAGTAATATGCCGAGATTTGCTGCTAATCTGGGTGTAAATCCTCTTCAACCAATTAAGCAAACACTGACGCCAACATCTACTGTTGAATATCGAAATGAAGAGAAGTCGGCCAATAGCTCTGATATACCGAATAGCAATACACAGCCTACTTTAAGTGATTGGCAAGATATTGAAAGTTTTTCAATGGCAGATAATCAAGCTTGTGAGTATTGTAGTATAGTTATAATCAATATTTTATCATTTTGGTTTTGGGATGTGAATAAAGGTATTATTAAAATGGTAGGACACTCACCCAGTCGGACATACACACAACATTCAGTGAATTTTTAGAAATAAGATGATTTCATTTTCAATTATTTTTTTCAAATAATTTGAATCTCATTTTACATTTAAACTGAGATTCAATTTATTTGAAATAATAAATGGCTTATAAAATAATAAGTGACTAATTGACTATCTAAAAAAAATCAACACTCAATGTTATGGAGTAATTGGTTTTTAATATATCATTAACCAGAAAAATAATTCAGTTTTAATAAATTTATTCATTTCAGTAATGCAATCAATATTTAAAATGAAAATCGCATTCAAAGTTGTAACTGCGTCTTCGGAATTATTTGAAATTGTCTTAAATATAAAATGGAATTTGAGATTATTATCTGAAATGAGCATATACAACATTCTAACATAACAGAATGTTGCGAAATAAGCCCATCCTCAATAGGAAATCTTTTTCTGAACAATCAAGATGCATTTTATGATACAAAAAATTATACATACATTTTAGGTTGTACCAAATGTTGGTTTTTTTATTTGAAAAATTTGAGTGCGATTTTGAAAGACAGTATTTTAACAATCGTGTTATTTAAATTATCTTTAATTGACAGATAATTGAGTCACATCTTATATTTTTATCCTTATTTTACATTGTGTTATTTCTGTATGAAAAATATGTATTTTTTTTAATAAATTCTAATTTCTACACATTTTCCTTAGAAGATTACAATCAATTTGAATCAAACAATTCAAAACCCCATTTTGGAAATGGGAAAATGTACAACTAACAAGTGATGTTTGTAAAAATTGAATTCTGAAGATTTTGACTTCTTCAAATGAAATCAATTCCGAGTTGCTGTGGAATATTATTAGCTAACAATATTGAAAATATATACAACTGGGTCAAGACTGTTTCCCAAAACTTGACTATGATACTTATGGTTAAATCAATAAATGGTCAGTCTCAAACTGAAAAGGTAGAATGTGTGACATACGAGTATGTATGTGGATAACTTAAAAAAAAAACAAACAATTCTTGAATACTATCATCTGTAATTACTGAAGTTTTAAAGTGTGCATTCTAAGTATTCCTGTGCAATAAAAGGTTATGGTGATTTTTGGGTGGTTTGTAAAATATCTAATTGTTTTCGTAGTATATTTAACAAAAAAAAAAAGCAGATTCATACCACCAGAAAAATGGAAATTAAGCATGAAAAGTCAATCAGAAACTAAGTAAAAATTTTACTGAATTTACCTTTCTCAAATATTTATAGGTATTAAAAAAATGTCGTTTTTTTTCAATATATATTTAAAAAAAAATTTTTTTTGTTTTTATGATAAAAATAATTTTCTTTATTAATTTAGACCACCGGCCACTTTTTTAACAATTTTTAAACGCGTTAGCATAAAGCTCGAGGTTTTGACAAAGAGTTCTTTTTACTTCGAATATATTTAAAAAAATATATATTTGCTAAACCATTGGATAGCCATTGTATTTTGCGTTTAGGATTACATTAACTCTTTTGTCATCCCCTGTTACTAATGTTTTAAAAATAGTGTCTTATTCTAAAAATTTACTAAATCTTTACATATTTTTAAACACACTACTTTGTTTTCTGTTAATTGAAAATATTAATCCTAATTCTACCAATTTGTTGTATTGTACACTTGTAATACAAGTGTTACAAAACTTCAAACTGACAAATAAGTAATTGATGACATATACCTCTTTACCAAAACGCCATTCAATTGATTGGGTTGGATCTTCTTCAATTTAATCAATTATTTTTAGCTTATCAACTTTTCTTGGTCTTTCACTTCCAGGAATCCATCTGGTATTAAAATTTTCAGATTTAAAATTTTTAAATAGTTTTTGACACTAATGAAGACCTACGAGGGTGGTCCGATAAGTACTTAGCCTACAAAAGAATAACAAAAATTTTGGAAAAGTGGCGATTTATTTCTCAACATAATCTCCTTTGAGTTCGATACACTTGACCCAGCAATGCTCCAACTTCTTTAACCCGTCTGAAAAATACGTTTTCTGGAGGTCTGCAAAGTAGGCCTCCGTGGCGGCGATAAACTCTTCATTGAAATTTCTGCCCGGCGAGTGACTTTTTCAAATTTGGAAACAAAAAGAAGTCGCACGGGGCCAAATCCGGAGAATACGGCGGATGGGGCAGCAGTTCGTAGCCTAATTCTACCAATTTGGCCGTGGCGACGGCGGAGGTGTGAGCCGGTGCGTTGTCATGATGGAAGAGCACTTTTTTCTTCGCCAAATGGGGCCGTTTTTTCTGCAATTCGGCGTCGAATCGGCCCAATAATTCGGCATAGTAGAGCCCTGTGACCGTTTTGCCCTTCTCCAGGAAGTCGATGTAGATCACACCTTTTGAATCCCAGAAAACGGTAGCCATCACCTTTCCGGCCGATAGGACAGTCTTCGCCTTCTTCGGAGCACGTTCGCCGGGTAAAGTCCACTGTTTCGACTGTTCCTTAGTCTCGGGTGTGTACCAGTGTATCCATGTTTCGTCGACGGTCACGAAACGACGCAGAAACTCCTTCGGATTGCGCTTAAACATCGTCAAACACTGCTCTGAAGTGGTCTCACGGTTGCGCTTGTTGTCCGGAGTGAGCAAATGCGGCACCCATCGCGCCGACAGCGTTCTCATGCCCAATACTTCATGCAGGATATGACCCACGCGGTCTTTTGAGATGCCTACTCAGCTATCTCGCGCACCTTCAATCGGCGGTCTGCCAATACGAGATCATGGATTTTTGTCACGTTATCCTCCGTGGTAGCCGTTTTCGGGGCACCTGGGCGTGGCTCATCAAAAACCGACGTGCGACCACGTTGAAACTCGTTAAACCAATTTTTGACGGTCGCCATCGAAGGAGAAGAGTCACCGTACACAGCATCCAAGCGCTCTTTGATTTCGCTGCGCGATTTCCCTTTCAAAAACAAGAATCGAATCACCGACTGATATTGCTCTTTTTCCATTTTTCTCAAATCCGCGGACACGCTCGCTTCCACACGCGGTCAAAACAAAACTACGCATCCGATTTGGCTGAAATTTTGACAGTAGCTGTCAACGAGAATGTTCTACGTCATAAAAAATTGCTCTTGCGATAGTGGTGCCATCAGGCGGTGAGGCTAAGTACTTATCGGACCGCCCTCGTATAATGTCAGTCTAAATATCATATCCTTTCTTGTAACGGTTGCACTTTTATTTTAATGAAATAACAGTATATTTTGAAAAAAATAGTCATCTAGTGTAAATACCTCCATTTTATAACATATATTAGAATGATAAGATTTTTGTCCCATTTAATAAAGGAATATTCATATAAGAAAACCACACTAAAACATGCATGTCAGCCAACGGATCTTTATTTATGGAAAGGCCAAACAATGCAACTGAAAAAATGTCATTTTTTTTGGGTACTCCTAATAGTTGAACAAATAATCACTTTTCCAACATGTAAACCTGTTATTTTGAATCAAACAATTCAAAATTATATGGATATTTTTGAGGTATTGGAAATTTCAAAAAGAGTTAAACAATTTGTGGAACTGTTTGAAAATTTTATTAGAGCTATCAGTGTTTTTGATTTTCTACTTGGAGACTATGTATAAAAATTGTTCACAGTCAAGCCAAAAGCAAACTTTTATAGCTATGTTATTTAACAGGTGGAGTTTTAGCTTTTAGATATTATTGTGTATTTCTGTAGATGTAAGAAACTACGTTTCAGATAAGGAGCCATACATGTCCCTTGGAAACTAAAATTTATATGAATTAAAATGGATGTATCTTCAGTAAAACAATTCTATGGGTTGCAACTTATTTTATTTAACCATTATTTATTTTATTCTTACTAACCTTTGTGATTATTGATCAATTATATATTTAATATATCAATTACATATTTAATATATAATTTATTAGTTATTGCTGTTATTAAACTAATACTTTTTATAACCTTTCTTTCATGTCTCGCTTGCAAAATGGTGGATATCTGAAATCTCTCCTGTTTGTTCACATCCTTATCATGGTTATGGTTGGTTTTGGATCATAATTATTTTAACATTCACTTTATCCATTTTTTATTTTGGTTTAACCCTCCACCTTAAACTTTCCCTGGGATTTATTGCTTTTTACCCTTTATTGTTTATCCCCTTAAATAGCTTCCTATGCAGAGTCCCTTCTCTTAGACCTAGAACACCTAATGGCTACTTTGGATCAAATGACATCAGGTCAATCGGCACATTTTAAAATAAGTGATCTTTTTTCTAATGGTGAGTATTGAGACATGTTTTCATTTTACTCCACCCCAAGTATTCATTTTAATGAAAATCAACATATGGGTTTGTGAACAATTCAAAAGTATATTAAAAATTTATTCAAATTGATGTTACATTTCCTTTCTGGATAAACCAAATGAAACAGCAGTGATAAAAAAATTATCTTCAAAATATCACATAGTACAATTTTTGTTCAGTAAATTTAAAAAATTATATTAGTCATATGTTATTTTAGATAACGAGGGTGGATCAAATATAGAGATTTTTTTTGTTTTAATTTTATTATTTGCCGAAAGAAAAAGACCAAGTAAATATAATTTTTCTACATAATCTCCCGCTTTAGAAATGCATTTTTCCCAGCAAATCGATAGTTTTTTTATCCCGTTATCGTAAAAAGAAGTGGGTTGTATCAGCAGCCAATTGCGCACAAACCCCTCTACTCCATCATCATCATTGAATTGTTAGCCTCCCAGAGCTTTCAGTGGCCCAAAGAGATGAAAGTCGCAGGGCAATAGGGAGGGTGTTTCAGTCGTGTCCAACTCATTTCCTCCAATTGTTCGCATGTTACAGTTGCAGTATGGGGCCTCGCGTTGCCATGGAGAAGAATCACTTCTCGTATTGGTTGATCACGTCTTTTGCATCGATAAACAAGTTTAACTTCATTCAAAAGCTCGCAGCAGTACACGGCATTGATAGTGCGACGATCGTGCAAAAAATTGATGTGCAAAATGCCGCGCCGGTCCCAAAAACAGTCACAAGCACCTTACCAGCTGACAGCCGAGTCCTGGCTTTCACAGAGGCTGTCTCACTCTTCTTTCTCGACTCCATGCTGGCTTGTTTCGACACGGGCGTGTAGTGGTGTACCCAAGTTTCATTGCAGGTAATGATGCCACTCAAAAGTGCGTTCCTTTGTGCAAACCGCGCTAAGAGCCGCTCACAGACGTGCAAACGTGCCAACTTTTGTTCTGCAGTCAAAAGACATAGGATCCATCGAGTAGACACTTTACGGAATCCTAGGTCCTTTGTGATTATGGACTGAGTGCTCACATAACTTATTCCTATCTCAGAATAAATTTCGGAAACCGTCAGACGTCTTCCAGAAGATCACGAAGGGCGTTAATGTTCTGCTCGATAATGCTTGTCCGTGGGCGACGGTCATGGCTCTCGTTTTCGACCCCTTCACAGCCTTTCATGAACTCCTTAGGCAAACACACGGAGCTTTGTCAGTGTTTGTTCCTCGAACTGTGCCATCAGTCTCCACAGAATTTCGTCCGGTTTTACATCCTGACGAGCTAGAAACTTGATAATTATGCGTTGCGCAATCGACGGGTGCACCTCTTTCTCAGACATTGTGTGTCATACTAATGACGGAATCTGTGGAGGCTGGCCGACCGCTCTCCCCACTCCTGATATCCCCACCCAAGACTCCTCGAGGCAGCCGCACGCTTTAAAATTACGCGCTCTAAAATAAAAGTAATTTATATTTGATTCACCCTCGTAGTTTTCCTTGCAAGGTTTTTTTTTACTTATGAATAAATTGTAATGGTGTTAAATATTGTAGTTTCTTAACATAAATGCTTGGAACACTCCTTGTAATATGAAATAGATATTTATGTTTTTGTTTCGTATAGAGAAATACTGGGATCAAATTATATAATTAATTTTAAATTATTTATCAACAAACATTATTCATTTAAATGAAAATACCTCACCTTGGACACCATAAAATATGGATAAAAAAAGATTTAATGCTGTGTACACCAAGTCAAATTTGTGGGTGTCAATATATGAAAGAATGCGGGAATGAAGACATCAGAAATTAATGCATGGATAAAATGTATGTTTTAAGTAAGACGAAGAAAGGATCTTTAAGATGGTTTGGACATATAGATAGTATGAATAACAAAAAAATAACTAAACAAGTATACGAATATGCCATGCAGGATATGTGTAGAAAAAGTAGACTGAAAAAACATGGCTGGATCAAGTAACCCAGATTTTGAAAAAAGGTAATGTAAGAAGTTTGTATAATAGAAGATTCTGTATGACGAGATATATGAATATGGAGGAGTTTGTAAATTTGTTTTCTCTGTTTATCCCTATGGCATGATGATATGTATGTATAATATGACATAAATATTTTCTTTAGTAATAACTGATACTTTTCAAGTATTTTTACCATTTGTAGTAAACACAAATACAAAGGTAGAACAACATTCTATACAGTCTCATTGTATACATCTTGTCTGTTCAATGTAGGTGTCTGTTACTTTCATGACTAATATTCCAGCTTTGCAAAATTAACATTATTACATTACTAAACAATAATTTAAGTAAAAAAAACAGATGCGTGAGACTCTCGCGTGGTAGAAGTGAAACTTCATAGCTCCTAGGAAAAGTTGATTTTATGCATTGCTTATTTTCAATTTGTTAACAATTTTTATTATTTTTTTTAGGTTTAGGAAATGGTTATGTGGAATTTAATTCAAGAAAATCTCTCTTAATTAAATAAAAAAATATATATTTTTTTATTTATTCATCAATTTCAATAGATTCATACTTCAAGAAAGAAATTATGGGTTTATGATAACTGAAGTATGATACAAATAATTTAGAGTTTAAATTTTCTAAATGACGCGAGAATACTGCGTCGATGGTAGTGCCTGAGCTGGTTGTAGACTGACCTTTGTCAGTGTTCAATTTTAAATTAAAAATTTTATCAAAAATCTTATTAAAGGTTGAGCTTCGTCTGAGTTGAAGTTCATATTGAAATCACCACTCATAATCATTGGCATTTTGTCCAAAACTTTTTTCAACAATGCTGCACCTTCAATAGTGTAGGCCAACAAGACTTCATGAATGATATCATTCACTTTTGTATTGTTTGATGTGTAGATGGCCACCATCATAATCATTTGCCCATTTTCGATTTGGCATTTGGCTGCGCAAATGTCATCAATTCCTGTACTCTGTAAGCCCAGTGCATTGGCTTGTTGTACATTTATGTCTATGTAAGGAGTCACGATGTTCGCCCTATCATTCGCGTTCCTGTAGATAGCTACTCCTCCGGCTCTGACATTAAACGTTTAAATTGCACAACAAAATTGAAGTTGGGAACGTCCAGCCTTTCCTCATTATGTAACCAGGTTTCTGATAACAGTAAGAAGTTGAAACGTTTCATAACTGCATCACCCATGTCCAGAAAATGAGCTCGCAGACAATGAAATGAACAAAACGATATTCCTTATCTGCTCGTCATAAAATCGATTAAAACTTTGTCCAGTGTCTGTAATTGATTGATATGCAATCTACGATACTCATTTTGCAAATCACCGAAGCTGGTCTGCGGCGCATGCGCGTAGCGTGTCTATGATGTATGCGATGAAGATAGTAGAAACGATTCTCCCTCTCTTTCCTCTCAACTTTCCGTTGGAGTCGGAGAAAGAGAAGCGTCGCGCTGCGCATGTGCGGAGAACCGTTACACTTTTCGTGACGTTCAGGCCAATTTGCCCTACCGCGCCTATACTAGTTTCACTTCAAAAACATTTTAAATAAGTAAATTTAGACCCAAATGTTGGTTGTTTTTTTAAATGTTTAAATTTTTTTCAATAAACTAAACTAGAAGGTCAATTTGTAATCTTATAATATCTTACATTCTTAAAGAACTCTGAATAAATACACTTTTTTATATTCAGCATAATCAATAATCATGGTTGAATTAATATGCAGTATTTATATTTAAAATGACACTTTTCAAATGTACTTATATATGTAGTTCATTTAAAACTATTTTATAAACCAGCTTAATTGTAATGCAAGCAAGTAGAATTATTTTGATTTCCTCGAATTTTTTAAAATGTAGACTAATTATGGAATTTTTAACCATAATTCAGTGCAATTGTTATTTTGTAATAACACAAATATAGTAATTTGACAATCTCCATGGCATAGTTTGTAAGATACTCGACTTCTACCTGGAGGTTCTGGGTTCGATTCCTGATGGTTCCTGAAAAAAAAGTCCCATTCTAATAAATTAGTCTATACTCACATGCTAGATGTGTGCGAGTATTGTTATTTCTTCACTTGCAGTAGTATTTCCAACACATGCAATAATGAACTGCAAGTTCTAGGCTCACTCCAGTGGTTCTAAACCTCGCTAACGGGACCGAAGACAATATCTCCCGGTCATACTTATCCATATGTACACATTGTCAATCAGATACTACCTTGATCAAAAAGTTTTAGGACCGGCCACCGTGTGGCGCTGTTTTTTGTTAGGTTACCACATCTACCATTGACACTTTCCTCTGAATTTAAGCATCATAGCTTGAAATTTGTAAAAGTTACGCTGTACTGAGTACATCTACCTTTGTGCGTGTTTTCGATTTTTTACAAATTTGAAAATGGCATCAACTGTGCATCAACGAGTTTGCATTAAATTTTGTGTGAAAAACGGATTTAATGGTCCGCAGACCTTGGAAATGTTGGAGAAGTGTTTTTCGGTGGCACAAACGCTTCAGAAGTGGTTGTGAGTCGGTCGAGGATGACGAACGCAGTGGCAATCGAAAACATCGATCAAATCAAAGAAATATTGGCCGAAAACCGCAAATTGACCATCAGAGATCTGGCAGAGGACTTAAACATCGCTTATGGATCTGCTCAAGACATTTTGGTTAGTGATTTGGGCCTCAGACGTGTCGCTGCAAAACTGGTGCCGAAAGACCTCTATTTCATGCAAAAAAAGGACCGCGTTGAAATCGCGAAAGACATGATTTCCATGAGTTTTTGACCAAAAACAACACGAATACTAACCAGCAGCCTTCGAATTCACCTGATCTGGCTCTCTGCGACTTTTTCCTGTTCAACCGACTTAAAAAACCGCTTAGCGGAACGCGTTACAGCACCCGAGAGGATGTCATGAAAAAATCGAAGACGGCTCTAATGGGCATACCGAAAATTGAGCACCAGCGGTGTTTCGAGGAATGGATCGAGCGCTGGCGTAAGTGCGTTGCAGTCGATGGGAAGTACTTTGAAGGGGACCATATCGATTTTGATTAATAAACTTGTATTTTTGATTTTATGAATAAAGTCCTAAAACTTTTTGATCAAGGTAGTATATTGAGGAGCGCCATACGAATGAATGAAAGTCACTTGTCAAAAATTATATGCTTCAAATATAAAACAAGCTTTTAGTATGCTAATTGTAAAATATAGTATGTAGACATAGAGAAATAATTCTTTAATTTCTTTTCGATTTTTCATGGAGAAAATGTGAATAAAAAAAAAATATACAATTCATTTTGCTTTTGTAGAGTATTTTATGCATTTCAACAAGGAAACCATCAAATATGTATATATTTTGCTTTTTAGATACAGGTATAATTATTAATATGGTTTGTTTAACAAAGTGAAAATACAAATATGGTGCGAATAACGACTAAATGGGGGGTTGTACAATAAAGTGAATGGTGGGTTCTACAATATGTTTGCTAACTGGATCATTGCAAGAGAAGCAAACTTGGCAGCTCAAAATTTAATCTAGGTTTCAACATTAGGATATGCAAGAAAAACTTGAATATAACTAAATAGTGATAAGACAGTAAGATAAATACGATAGAAATGAGAATGTGTGAAAAAAACAATGAACTGTTGAATAAGGAATGTGGATTGAAAAAATATGCAGTGCTTAAGATGAAGAAAGGAGCATGTAGAGAATTCAGCCACCTAGGAAGATTGGATAGTGAAAGATTCATAAATATAATCTATATGGTTAGTATAGAAGGTACGAGAAGTTTGGGAAGACATAGAAAAACGTAACACAACCAAACTAATGAAATTCTGATATATAAAATTTTATTTGTATGATTAGATGCAGTTTGATGATATTAAATAACTCAGTATTTTGATTTTCAGTTGTAATAAAATCGTCTTACTTACCTAATGAATCTTAATTGTATATCTTTATTTCCATTATTTTTTTTATTTTTAGCGTGCAATGAAAGGGGGGAGGAACATGTTGTAAAATCACCAACTCATGAAACAGAAAACAAATCAGATAAAATACAACCGCCGAGCATTTTGAATCTCGGAAGGAAAATCAATCTGCCTGATACACATATTTTTACACCAACAGACTCTGAAACTCCATGGTCTCATACGATACACTATGATGATAGTAGTACGAATTTCAATCTAAAAAATAAAGACTTTGGTGATGCAGTCTCAACCGGTTCTTCAAATGTTGAAGATAAATCCAATGAAATAAATGAAGAGGACGATTTTGAAGATTTTCAAAGTCACGAAAATTTAGAGTATAGTGATCAAGTGAACCCAGAAAACATTAAGAAGAAAGAACAAAATGTCGAAAAGGACTTAGATTCACAAATTTCACATGAATATATTAGTATTCCTCCGAGTGATTCAAAATCAAATTTGACTGTAGGAAGGCTAAATTTAGAGGAATTTGATGATTTTGGAGAATTTCATTCTGCTTTGGTGATTGAACCAATGCTTCAAAATGTACAAGTGCTTCCGCCAGTCAGTGTACTTGAACCTGTCAAAATATCTCCTGCAGTTCCTACGGTTAACTGGCCATCACCAGGAGAAGTCAGCACTTCGGTATTTGATGATTTCTCTGAAATAAACGATGTACAAAATATGCCAACATCTTGGAGTAAAGGAATAATGGACAGTAAGTCTTCAAGTTTACCTTTTTCACAAGGTTACCCGGTATGTCCTACACCTATAATTTTGAAAGAAACAAAAATTGACGCAACTACATGTGCCATGGATATAGTTCAGAATTCGACAATATCTGATGATAAAAAAATTAATGATTCATCACATTTTCAGCCTATCTCCAGAACGCCATACGAACAAAATACTGTGGTTCAGCCAAATTTCAAAGAACCTCATAGAACTCAAAATATTTCTTCTAGTATTGCTGAAAGCACTTTTTCTAGTAATATTCAAATTTTTAATGATGATTTTGACGATTTCCAATGTGTCCAGTATGACCCAAATTATTCTCATGAGAAATCAAATACAGTTTCTGCTTTGCCTACAATTCCTTTGCAAAAACAAAACACATCAAAGCCAGAAAGTGTCATTCCACTTCCTGTTACATGGAAAAATGCACCTTTTCAAGAATACTTCTCAGATTATAATAAGCCTGTATTAGAACCCATTCAATATCAACGTAGTGAAGAAGCTGCTGGTAAAAGTGCATCTCAACAAATTTTGCAGCCTCTCTCACTAGAAAATTACTCACAAATAAATTGGCCTGATCCAGGCACTGCCTTACAAGACTTATCACGTTTCAATCCAGTCAATTCAATACATTCCTACAATGAAACAAAAGAAGTATCTAAAGCGACTAATTCCTATGCCAATGACGACGATGGTTGGTCTGATTTTGTGTCAATAAAACCGAATACTCTGCAAAGCAATTACGTTGGCATGCCTCAAGTCAACAGTTATAATCAGCCAAGAAATACATTTCCTTCCTCCCAGAGCAGTGAAGACAATGAAGATTGGTCGGACTTTGTGAGTGGAACAGTTTTACCTTCAAGAAGTTCAAATGAAGTAAAGACCATAAGTCAAAATATACATTCGCAGTCTAGTAATAATACTACATCACCATATTATAGGAACGTCAACCAAGGACAGTTCAAGGCTTCACAACCTCCGGGGATGTCGTCACATATTAATGCTATACCTCCTCTCACATATGTTTCTCCTAAAGTAAACACCAAGAATTACAATAACAATAACAACCATTTCCAAAATTTATAGCATCACATAACTTCATCCAGGAATGAGTATATTGCATGAGATCATTCCATGAAAATTTTTGATTCTTTTGAGTACTTTGAATGTGATATTTATTGGTAAACTTAGTGATTCACTACGATTATTTTTTGTTTATTTATATTCGTCAATTAAAATTGTATTTTATGTACTTAAAAAATCACAATTATAAATTCATCACACCTTGATTATGTATATTATTCTAAAAAAATATTTATTATTTATTTTCAAAAGTTGTATTTCGTATTAGAAGTTAGTTTCTACTTTAAACTTGAGAAATACTTGTGTCAATCTATGAATTTTATCATTGTTTTGTCGCTGTAAGCATGTGACATACACAATATTCAGCCAGTGTGAAAATTTAAATTTTGATAATTATAAATTGGATTGGATAAATGTTTATTCTGAAGTTGCTTTAAATAAATGGTTAGTTTTTCTGTAAAATACTGAGAAAAATCATATTGTGCCAATGATTTTTTTTGACTCAATTTATATTATTCAGTAAAATAAAAACTATTCATTGTAAATGTCTCCTAATATTTTTTGTATCTTATAGACATAAAAATTGTAAAACTGTAATAAAAATTTTTTCTACATTTATATTGAATTGAAATTTGACATTCATAATGGTTTTACTATAAAAAAAAATTTTCCTGTGAAAATAAATACTTTTTCTTTGTAAGTTATACGTATAACAATATTGAAGTAAATATTAGAGTAAAAATACATCATGTACATTTGAAAAAGACATCAAGTTTTAAAACATTGAAATGTATGTAATTACCTAGATCAAGAATTATATTATACATCATAGTTAGAACTAAAATAAATAAATTCTCTATTGTTGTTTTAACAACTTGTTTTATCGGAGAATATTATAGTTCTCTTGAAAAATGCTTGTGTTATTATGTAATAAATAATATTAGTTTCCTTTTTAACTTTTAAAGAAATTTTACAACTTATCACTTGTACAGTAATTTATTTTAACAATAAACTTCACACTAAACCTACATATTTGAAATCACTGTAGTATTTCTATTTTAATTTTGTTTGAAATAATTTCTATAGTGACTGGAACTGCTAGCTAGGTCGTTTTATAACTCACAGACAACATTGAAAGTTGAGTAGACCTAATAATGCATAGAAATATCACATGAATTTTCTATTATACCGATGAAAGCATTCTTAAATTAAGTTAATTTGAAGATTAATGCTTAAAGTCCCAGCATTATACTGTATGATTTTTCAGAATTCAGTGCAAGAAATAATATTGTAATGAAATATAAAATTTAATAAATATATGTTGTATATTTAATATATTGAGAAGAAAATAAATTATAATTTTTTTTCAATTAAAAACTGCAAAAATATAACTTCAAATAATAATGTCATAAAATCGATTAACAAAAATAAAAAGCTCAGTTTAAATTTACAATTGTCATTGTCGAAAAAATTAAGGTTTACTATTTATTTTTTATATAATTGGGGCCACTGCAGAGTTTGATAACAAAATTTGTGAATTCATTTTTATTGAACACTAAGTTTAATTGAATAATGCTCACTACTTATTTTATATCCAATTGTAATGGATCAAATGCATTCCTTTATATATTTTTCTTGACTTTTCACTATAGTAGATGTTTCTGCTCAAACATCAAGTTTATCTGGAAAATGTTTGTCCGAAATAGAAAAATAATTATTTATCTATAACAAAAATATTTTTTATAATCTTATCAAAATTATTTAAAAAGAGTTCAAACCCATGAATGAATTGGTGAGTTTCTACATTTTTATTGATTTAAATAAAAATACCTAATAACTTGTATAAATGCCAATTTATTTATATTAACAAATTATAATAAAATGTGACCAAATTATTTTTGTGGATAGAAACATGAAATTCGTAAGAAATTATTTTTTAATATTTTAGCTTAAATTTTTTATTTATTAATAACTCAAAAAACACAATCTTTTTTTATTAATAACTAAAAAAAACACAATCTTTTTTAATAGTGATAATATTATCACTTATATTTTCTATGTTTTGTGTTGTCTATACAATTTTTTTTCTTGCTAAACACAATTTTCTATATTTTATTTTATTTATTTGAAGTATTCGGTATAGTATTATAATTAATAAAAAATATAATAATTTTACGACTTAAATGTTTTTTGCAATATTTATTTAGTATTATTTATTTATCGGAATTATATTGTGGATTGAGATTTTGTATAAAAATGTACATATTAATATTATTATATATAAAATTATTAGCGTTGATATATTTATATTAAAATGGCTTTGTACTTAGTGCACTGTGATTTTACCTATTCCATTCACATTATTTTCATAAATTCGAGTTATGAAGTCAAATATTATTAGCTATTTCTGATTGACCTAGGACTGGCCAAAAATCCAAATAATTAATTCACTGAATAAGAGAAAAGATTGCGGTGTTGTACTATAAATTGTAGTCATTTTTTAAGCTATTTTCAGAACCATTTTTACCATGTTTATGCATTGTTTTATTCAATATTTTTACTTCCACTCTCTATGAAGTGTTTTTCCCTTTTTCTGACATATTTCCTTCTTTATATCACTATCAACTCCTGTATTCTATGGAACTCGTTCCTTCAAGTGTTATATTCTTGATTTAAGGTATGTATTTGTGTTTGCAGAAATATTTCACAATATTTAGTCCTTAATATTATTTACTTTGCTTTCATTGCTTCTCTATGATTTCTTGTAAAAAAAATAACTTATGTATAAATTTAAAAAGTTCAACAGTTGTAATTAAAACAGTAACATGCGGAAAATTTTAAAGTTAAGACCATCTTTTAAAATTTCAGCACTGATCGAGACATGTTTTTCATGGTGAGGTGATGACACTCGGACAATATTACACACATTTCACATTTTTTTATTTATGAATAGATCTTTTTATTATCTAGTCAAGTCTCAGTTGTTTTCTGTGCTTTACAAAATAATCAAGGTTGTGTTGTATATGTCAGTAAATTTATATTTACTCTAAATGATTATTTGTGATTACTCACTGTGAAAACTACAAAAAATTTCTTGGAGATAACTAAATGTTTTATTTGCTCATCTCTTTGTCAATCGTCATGACAGTAAAAATATGTTTCGTAATTTATATACTTGAATTATTTATTTGATCGCTATAAGCTTATTTTGTAAAATCCATTCTGAATTATGTAAAAACAGGTTTTTAAATATATATTGAACTATCCACTGTTAGTTAATTTGAAAATTGTCAAAGCTGAAGATATGATAATCACAGAGTGGTTACTGGATTATAAATCACAGTATCTTTAATATTACTAATTGTTTTTAGCAGGTTTTACTCATTATAGGCAATCTGCCAGCAGCATAAATACATGAAATCTAAATCACCTTCAATAGTGATAGTGATTATAAAGTGTTACTTGGCCCATTTAGCCAAGCTTCCTTGTAAGTGTGGAGCTTCACATTATTTTTTTATATCAGCACAAGCAATATTGTCATTGTTTACCTCTTTTATTACCTCATGTTGAATTACTAGAAAGAATGAGAGATAAAAGGTTGACAATACTATCATACATCACAAACATGAATGGCAGTTGTGGGAGAGGAAGTCGAAGGGAAGTATGGTTGGATGAAGTTTTGAAAAAGGAAATCTTAAGTCAAATAAATCAAAGGAGTTTTATGAGAAAATATGGATGTAGAGGAGACGAAACTTGTATTTTGTAATAAAAAAGTGTAGCACTCTGTCATCTATGTCAGAGAAACAGCGTGATGGTAAATACATATGTTGAAATCTTTTTGGCCAAATTATTGAAACCTATATATATATATATTATATATATATATATATATATATATATATATATATATATATATATATAGTATATATATATATATATATATATATATATATATATATATATATATATATATATATATATATATATATATATATATATATATATATATATATAATATATATATA
This sequence comes from Odontocerum albicorne, assembly GCA_949825065.1. NCBI lineage: Eukaryota > Metazoa > Arthropoda > Insecta > Trichoptera > Odontoceridae > Odontocerum > Odontocerum albicorne. The sequence goes on along the minus strand of CATKWJ010000474.1, from coordinate 139 downwards.
TATATATATATATATATATATATATATATATATATATATATATATATATATATATATATATATATATATATATATATATATATATATATATATATATATATATATATATATATATATATATATATATATATATATATAT
>CATKWJ010000473.1:0-58216 GCA_949825065.1 Odontocerum albicorne | reverse complement strand
TTGAAATAATTTCTCGTGTTAGAACTCTTAATACGCTATCAAAAATCTCGCACAGTTATTATCTATTTGCTGAAATAATCATAATATTGATAAATCTTTGACAATCGAAAATAACCGAATTCGAGTAACTTCTCAACATGTTTATTTTCTTTTAACATCGACTTTTTTGATGACGATTAATTTCAACACATTTGTGAAACTTGATCAAAATCGTGATTATTTTTTCATGTTTTAACTTTTTAATAATAAATCTAAATCAACCGATAAAAAAAGGATCTTTAGGATCAAAACACTGAATAACATTATTCTTAAGCCGTGTATGGATTACGCGCGGCAAACCATCGAACATTGGCTCGCGCGGCAGCCGTGCTTAATGCATACTGAGTTGCCACGCGAGCCAAATCGAACATTGCCGCACTCAAACGTGTCGCGCGGCGATCCGATCGCTGTGGGCTTTTGAGTGCGCGGCAAAGTCAGTTCACTGCTCGTGCGCGGTTGAGACGGGCGTTTAGTTATTTGAATTGACTCGCGCGGCAAAGCGACAAGATGGATAGTGAAAAGTGGCGCTGTTTGATTCAGTTATACGGCTCTATGGAACTTCTGTGGAATAGTAAAATTAAAGATTACCACAACAAATCGCTGAGGCAAAATGCGTGGAGGTATATAAGCTCCGTATTAAGCTTACCTATTCCCGACTTGAAGAAGAACATGACCACGCTTCTCGCGTCATACAGAAGAGTTAGGTTCAGGTTCATTTCTCCAAGCTCCTGGTATAAGTTCCCCCTCACTCTCACTATCCAAAGATCCAGGCGGCATATAAAGTAATCGTATACGTTGTTTTTTTTTTTCAAAAAGTTATGCAAACGTATAGTGGCTAGAACAATTTTAGTGGCTGTTTTTGGTTCCAACAACATAGGCTTCCATAATACTCTAAAAACTGAGCTGAGATCGAGCTACGAGCTCGAGATAGCCGGTAATTGAAGATTCTTTCCTGAGAACCTCTTTCTGGCTCTCCTTGAAATAGTTTCATTGTGTATTCATTGAGTGCGAAAGCCTTGTCACCCAGAATTAAATACGCCACTGTAACAGTATATGGGAGCCGTATTTCCGCGCGTGGCAAACGATTCGTTGCCGGATCGTCTGCCGCGCTGTATCAAAAGTCGTGACAAAATTGGCTCGCGCGGCAAATAAACGGGTTCGCCGCGGTCTAACATGGCTCGCGCGGCAGCCGCGCGTAATCGATACACGACATAAAGGTCATACGATGATTGTTTTTGAATCTTAATTTACGTGTTTATTTTTTAAATCGAATTCATAGTTTTGCTATTTTTTATCATTTTCGATAAATTTCTATCTCCATGGTCTAAATTGTCAAACCCGGGAGTTGCTGATTCGATTCTTGTTGGCTTCCAGGTTTTAAAAAAAGGATACTAGTCTGTTTTTCACTTCAAGCTTGTTTAACATTGTTCTGATTGGTTGGAAGGGATTGTCACATCTCATCAGGTTGTACTGTGCACAACGGAAGTGTAATACATACATATATATACTTTTGGACAATCTACACAGGACAACTGATATTCTACCATGGGTCTCAGAAATCGTCCGTTAGTACCCATTATTTTTAAATATTCGTCTGTTTCACTTACAGCCTCTAACATCCTTCATGTTGGTTGGAAATGACTGCTACATAGTAATAACACGATGAAAATAAATAATTTATTGTATTTAATTTTTCAAATTAAAAAGCACAATAAACTTAAAATATCTTATCACTCATTTGTTGTATACTGTACAACTTTATGTGGCAATATCTTCCAAATAACCAGAATAGTTTTTATAATCCTTTAGTGAAAATCAGACATGAAACCTTTTTTTTTTAATTATGAGAACGATCTAGAGTCGAACCCGCAATCCACGAGTTGGAAGACATGCGTCTTTTCAACTACGCCACGGAGCTCGTGTTAAATTCAACTAAAAATGATCTAATCAAATTCCTGCTTGAATTACTGTTCACAACCATCTCGAATCCATTTTATTTGTGTAGCATGTTTGCGAAATGTCTAAAGTTTGATATTACATTTTCCATTTAGATAATTCCCTTTGGGAGGTCCAGTCCATAGGCCTGTTGTGCGAATATTCTACGTGTCATTAAAATGTGTTTTTCTTTTTATACTGTGCTGTTTTCTTTATCAGTCATGTACTAGAAATAGACTTGAGATAATGTGATTCAATAGTCTTTATAATTTGGGTCATCCAACTCTGAGCATGTTTTTTTTATCATTTTACAGTGGATACTCGTGAAATATTACTGGATACAGTATTCATTAAAACAAATGGGAAAAACTTGTTCGATTTTTAATTTACTTATATACTATAATTTATGATGGTATATAAACACTTTACACATATATGTTACTATATACACATTACGCTGAACGTGTAACTATCACATATCTGAAAACTACTAAGTTGTCTGTAGATTTGGTTTTCCATTGATAAGTTTTCTACGGGTTTCTTAGCAAATAAGTTTTTTTTAACTTATGGGGAAGTAAATAATCTAATGGCCGCAGCCACTACCTTCGTATCCTTACGATCAACTTAAATATATTAATTTTATAATATTTTAAATCTGTCAACAATAGTTGATTCGAATCCCGAGATATAGCGCTCTTGTGAAAAGTGCTCTTGAAACAGAGCTTTATAAATTGACCTTTTATTATTATTATACAAGTAATTTTGATTTTTTTTCTCAAATAATCACAGCAACTCTTTATTTGAATATTGTCTGAAATAATTGATTAACTATCAGTTTGGCGTCTCAATTTAATTAATTATCACTTCTGTGGTGTGTACTCAACTTCAAGCGATCACACAACATCCTCACACTCGGCATGATGATATTTTGTTACGATGGGTACAGATATTCTATAAAATAAATTAAATATGTTTTAAGTACATACCGTATCTTATTACCATATGTATTAAGTATCGTATTAAGCCATATCTTGACCGCGTCCAAATTAATGTTGCGTTTGTTCTTTCTTTGTGGAACTTTTCCACTTATAGATCGATTGTTAAATGGTTGACGCTTAATCAGTTGAAACTTTAAATTGTCTAGAATATTTTTTTTTTTTAAATTTACATTTTGTTATACTATATTATCATATAATTACATTGTGTCTTTGATTTGGTCGCACAAATCATCCTAGTTTGGGTCGATTGCCAATTATAAAAAAGAAAGGGCCGTATCAACAATGGTATTCAGAAACTCGAAAATATATCAATCAAAAATGCAAAAACTTCTATTTTTAAAACATGTTTCAGAGCATCTTTACTTTTCCAACATGACACCTGTCTGATTATTTTCAGAGTGTTTTGATTTCTATGGTTTTCACTATGTAACCTTCGTACAGGCGACGTAAATATGATTTATTGTGATGATGAACCTTGTTTTGTATCGTTGACTTGAGACGCGGTATTTTTTTTATCATTCCTAATACTTGTCATGATCCGAAATAAGTGTACAAACATTTGCGCAGTTGTGAGCTGAACGTATGTGGCCTGAAACAATGCGTATCCTATGCCAATATTTTATGATGTAATCATGCGGTGAGGTCATGAAACTTATCCACATAGGTTCAAAATTAATTATCTACCCCACATAGGTTAGTAAACTGTCATTTCGTTATATTTTTTTTGAAATTTTTAGTCGAGTCTCAATTTTTTGATATTTTTATTCGAGCACCTTAAATATTTTATACTGAGATTTTAAAACGACGAAACGACCTCTGTAGCTAAGATAATAGATGCATAAATTCCACCTGGGGATTCCGGGTTCGATTCCTTAAGTCTCTTGAAAATGAAATGGGTCCCAGTCTGGTTTGAGACTTCATCTGGTAACAATACTCGTATGCTAGACATGTGCGAGTGTTGTTACGTTTCCACTTATTATTGCTAAAACGTGTGATGATGAATTGCAAATTCAGTGCGTACTCCAATGGTTCTAAACCGGATGGCTCGATTAATGTGGCCAAAGGCAATGTTCTCTCCCAGCCACGCTTTATAATACACGTAACATATGTCCATGTCCACATCGCAGAATCAGATATGCTGAGGGGTAATATGATTAATTATATTTCTTACATAGATCATTTTGAAATTTCGTCTATTTTCAAAACCCGGAAGCTATACTACTTTTGTCAATATTTTTCTTTGCGAGAAGCGTACGTACGTTTGTTTTGATTGTGTGCTTTTCTTTGTTTGTGAAATTTCAACAAATAAATAAACTACTTGTTAATACGTTAAACGAGTTAATATATATTTTACGTCGTTCTTTACAAACGACTATGTTACGAAGTATTTATAATTTATCAAGTTAATTCTCAAAACAGGGTATTATTTTCTCGAGGATAATGAAATTTTTGAAAACAATAAAAAGTTACACCTTCAATTTTGTTATCCGGTGCCGGTGCCCTCGCTGTCTCGAGAGATTTCGACGTCCGCTTTTTGCCGAATGGGAAATGTCGGCGAATTTTTTCCTATGATGTTTCACAGGCACCCTAATCGATACTTGGGTGTTTTTTTGCGTACCTTTAGTCTTTTCCCCTGATTTCTTTTCTGTTTCCCTCTTTTATCTTCTCATGGCGCTTCCAATGTGAACATTTCGTTGGAATGAAGTGTCCGGTCGGTTTTAATTAAAAACAACACCGCCAGTAAATTACGAGTAATGAAAGCGTTAGCAGCACATAGAAATAAGAATGTGTATATTTTTAACCATAATTTTTCCCTTAACGGTTTCACAGCTTATATAAACCTTTTTAATAAACTTTTTATTGTTTAAAACAGATTCTAAATGTTAAAAAAAATTGTTTGTCAACATTTTTTTTTGAATAACGTGTTTTCTTAGAAATATTATATTATTTTTAACATTATCAATCAACTGGTATGGCGTAGAAAACACAAATACCAAAAATTTATTTTCATGCGGTTTTTTAATTAGAAATGTAAAAATTAAATAAAAATTCAAAACTTCCAATATTTTTTGACCCTACAGTTGATCTTATTTCGGGAATAGATAATATGTACCATCTCGACATTTCCCTGTCGGAGTAGGCAGAGAGGACAGCGCGCCAGGCTTTCCTATCTCAACACTCATTCTTAGCCTTTGTTCATTCATACACCTCAAACAACTACGATGTCTCTGAATTTCTATATTTCCTTCTTTGATTATATATGTCACTTGATCCGACCATACTTCCCTTGGTCTTCCTCTCCCACGCCTTCCACTCAAATTTGCACTATATCTCTGTTTTGTTCAGTTTCCCTTAGAGCTCCTATGATTTATATTCTTTCTTTCAAAATATCATTCACTTGATCCAACTATACTTTCCTTGGTCTTCCGCTACCACGTTTCTAATCGCATTTGCATTACATAATTGTTTTTGTTGCACTATCTTCATTCAGTCGTTTCACATGCCCAAACCATCTCAGCGTGTTCTTCACCTTTCTCAACACATAAGCCTTAAGTTCACATTCATTCCTAATCACTTCATTCCGTATTCCGTCATACATTGTCACTCCATGTATTCGTCTCAAATCACACATATCTACAGCATTTATTCGGCTTCTATCAGTCGTTTTCTTAATCCACGTTTCACACCCACATAACAAAGTCGGCATCAAAATATTATTGTGGACTATCACATTAGCATTTGTGGATAGTACATTTACTTATTAACTAACGTCAAGATAAGAAAGAAAATATTATCTGAATTGAGAATACAGCTCGTGGCCTTAATTTGTTTCCGATATACACAAACACTACTTAAAATAACGTTTGTCTTTATTGAGAAGTCGTTGCTTTTTCCAACTATGTCAGGATCGGCTTCTTGGAAGAACATTGATGGCCGAATCTTTATTTCTCGTTTTAAATAAATCCACGGTATCAGTATATTTGATTCAATAGTGGATTTTTACATTATAATAAAGCATGTTATCACACCTCCATAGCCTAGATGGTTTAACTCTATTATTTTGACCCGGGGGTTATGTGTTCGAATTCGATTTATTTTTAAGAGGGTTCTAGTCTGGTTTTCAATTAAGGTCTAATGAATATATTCCTGGTTGCTTGGAAAAGATTGTCACATGTACGCACGCACACGCAGGTTGTACTATATACAACGTAGGCCAATTCCCAAGAATCGTATTATATTTCTCGTATTATACTTAAATGAAATATACTCGTATATGTCGCTGTTCGCATTAAGACGAGTTATCAAATATATATTATTGATTCAAGCTTAAATTTATTTGGCATACATGTAGTTTTTGCTTTATGATTTCCGTTGTGACGAGTTTTTTTCCATTAACATTGATTATACGAGTAAGTTGAAGTTTATATGAATGGAGTATATCCGGTCTGCTTCAGATAGACAAAGAAAAAATCAACTAACGAGGCTCTGCTGATGGAAACGAAAGAGCAAGATAAAATAAAAGAAGCTGAAACTTCTTATTTCCATCACACTACAGAGGCTAGAAAAGGCTTTTCTTAATTTTGTTCGTTTTGTATCGAGTTAATTTTTAATAAGTAAATTGTGCGCATAAAGCGAATTTTTGTAATTTTTTAATGTTGGTCTTTATCAAATCTGATTTTGGGGGCGTCATTTTCGTTTCTTACATTATTTCTATTGATTTTTTTTAAATTTACGAATTTTCACTTTTCGTGCGAATGTTAGTAACAAATTAATTAACATGTAAATATGAAAAAATCTCTGCATCTTAATTATAAAACCAGCGCTTTCAAGTATCTACGAGGATGGATCAAATATAAAGGAGACTTGTTTTAGAACGCGTCATTTTAAACGGAGCGCGCGGCCGCCTTGAGGAGTGTTGGGTGGGGACATCAGTAGTGGGGAGAGCGGTCGGCCGGCCTCGGCAGATTCCGTCATTAGTATGGCACACGATGTCTGAGAAAGAGATGCACCCGTCGATTGCGCAACGCAAAATTATCGAGTTTCTCACTCGTGAGGACGTAAAACCGACCGAAATTCTGCGGAGACTGACTGCACAGTTCGGGGATTAAACACTGTTAAAACCCCGTGTGTTTACCTGGCATAAGGAGTTCATGAAAGGCCGTGAAGGGGTCGAAAACGAGAGCCATGATCGTCGCCCACGGACGCGCATTACCGAACAGAACATCAACGCCATTCGTGCTCTTCTGAAAGGCGACCGACGTGTGATGGTTTCTGATTTTTTTTCTGAGATAAGAATAAGTTATGGGAGTACTCAATCCATAATCACAAAGGACCTAGGATTCCGTAGTGTCTGCTCGATGGGTCCCACGTCTTTTGACTGCAGAACAAAAGTTGACACGTTTGCACGTCTGTGAGCGGCTCTTGGTGCGGTTTGCACAAGAAGTGAACGCATTTTTGTGTTGCATCGTTACCTGCGATGAAACTTGGGTATACCACTACACGCCCGAGTCGTAACAAGCCAGCATAGAGTGGAGAAAAAAAGGATGAGGCAGCCCCTGTGAAAGCCAAGACTCGGCTGTCAGCTGATAAGGTGCTTGCGACCGTTTTTTGGGACCGTCGCGGTATTTTGCACATCGATTTTCTGCACGATCGTCGCACCATCAATGCGGCGTCCAACCGATACGAGAAGTGATTCTTCACCATGACAACGCGATGCCCCATACTGCAGCTGTAACATGCTAACCATTGGAGGAAATGAGTTGGACATGACTGAAACACCTTCCCTATCGCCCCTACGACTATCATATCTTTGGGCCACTGAAAGAAGCTCTGGGAAGCCAACGATTCAACAATAACGATGGAGTAGAAGGGTTAGTGCGCAATTGGCTGCTGACACAACCCGCTTCTTTTTACGATGACGGGATAGAAAACTATCAATCCGCTGGGAAGAATACATTTCTAAAGCAGGAGATTGTGTAGAAAAATTATGTGCACTTGGTCTTTTTTCTGCAAATAAAAAAAATAAAACAAAAAAGTCTCGTTTATATTTGATCCACTCTCGTATTTGTTAAATGTTCAATGCAGTGCCTTGCATGTGCTTACTCATATGACTCGTATCACACGCTTTTATTTTAACGATGAATCACATCCCTTACACCTGGGGTAATGGGTAAACATGTCGCGTCACTCAGACAGATCCTTCCCACTGTTAGGCGTTCATTACTCGAGTGCTTGCCTCCCTTTTGTTTGTATCCTAGCATGAAGACTGTGTGTGCATCACTACTTGACAATATTTTTACCCGTGTTAAAATATTAAAGTTTGCATATTTTCTCTTTAATTTTTATTGAGTACTTACACTTGGCTTCTTTAGTTTATCACTTAAATACACGCGTACCTGGCTGAACGGTCCATTAAGGACTTATGTTAAGCCTAATTAACTGCTCTTCTATCTTCGCAAATACGCTTCACTGGGGTACGCCCAAGGTTTTCAGTCAGTTCAACAGTATTCTACATTATCCAATATTTTATATGACTAATATTGTTTATTTTATCGAGATTCACAAACGTTTCAACGAACTTGGAAATCTGTAATCGGGACTATCTCTCAATAATTAAAATATTGACATTTTTTTTAATCTGCGACATGTGCTAAAATTATAGTTCACAACAGCGTATTAGTGCCAACCTTTATTATGGTAGTGAAACATGGACGTGGAAAATTACTGAAAGGAGCCGAGTAAATGCATGCACTGAGAACAATATACGATTTGTCGATGAATGACAGTAAAAATGTAATTATAGGGGATGTATTCGAGTTAAAAACTGGTGTGTTAAGTAGAGTGAAAACATGTATGTTGAGGTGGTTTGTACATGTTGAACGGATGAGTGACGATACACTGACTAAATGAATGTATAATGCAAGTGTAAGTGGGAGTCGTGGTAGAGGACGACCGTGAAAAGTTTGGTTGACCCACTTTATGAAATTTTGAATGAAGAAAAGGTAAAGAGTAATAGAAACAGGTGCTATATGATAAGATATATGGATATGGAGGAGGTGAAGGAAGTATGTTGTGATAGAAAAGTTTTGCATTCTCTTTGCCTACCCCAACGGGGAAATGGCGAGTTGGTATGTTGATATATGTTTAGTATTTTATCAATATCGTAATTTCAATTATTTATGTTTGTGAGTATTTTTTCCTTTTCATGCGATTCGATTATATTATTAAATAAATTCCTTTTACTTATCATTCAGGAATCCGTCATGTAATTCGGTTATTTGGTGATATACTCGTATTTCATATGGACCGTACAAAAATGATGTTTATTTTTATCAAGTTTGTCCTTTTGCGCTTGTATTATATTATTATTTATATACATTCATACAAACCAAAATGCCATGCCCTTTGCGAGTTGTTCAGCCAGGACTGGATTTCCACACACTTCTATCCATTGTTTTCACATTTCCATAGTTTAATCTACATTCATCGATCATATCATACACAGTTCTTGTTCTATTCGTTCGTCTACAATATAAGGCCACCTGACTTGATTTGATGCAATATTATATTTAGCTTATATCTTATTGGCAGATGGATACAAAACAAATTACGCCACTCTGATATGCTTTTCAATTGATTGAACCGATATTTTTTTCTTTTTTGACACAGAAGTACACACTCCTACATATAATATAATCACGCAATGTCCTTTGCGAGGTAAGCAGAGGGACAATATCTCAACTTTCTATCTTAATACACAACATTCGCCACCGCCACATTTGTATTACAATATATATATCTCTTCATGCACAATCTTCCGTTATTCATACTTCTCACTTTACGTACTTTCAAAATCGGCTCAACTTGATCTAGACACGTTTTTCTAGGTCTGCCTCTTTCACGCACATCTTGCACTTCTGACTACTCGCTTAGTCATTATTTCTCATTCATTCTCAGCACATGTCCAAACCGTCTTTAAGCTCCGTTTTTCATATTTAAAAATTCATTTTATTCATGCATTTATTTCTAATGCCTTCATTCTCCCTTTTTTCATACATTAACAATACACAAAATTTTCTTAGTTTACACATCTCAACAGCATTTATCTCGCTTCCATGCGTCATGGTGGCCACGAACACACTGTTATATAATATGTTATAATGTCATTTTTGCTAATTTTGATATAGCGCTGTTGTTTCATTAATATATTCCTGATTATTCATTAACACAACAAAATTTTCTTGGTTGAAATTTTCCATTTCTCTCAAATCGTTCAACCATATCTTATTTTTTTTAATAACGATATGTTTAAAACGTACATTTGTTTTGGAAGAATAAAAATAGTTAGTTGGGCAGTCCGAGAGAATGTTCCAACTGAGCGGTCTCAATTTCCCCCGGCAGTAATTTGCATATTAAGGGCGGGGGCGGGGGCGGCGTCCCTGGGGCACGATACTCAACCCTTCAAGTGTCGCAATGTGATGATTCGTCATATTTGACGTGTTACGATGTGTATGTTTAGAATGGGCGTATCTTTGAAGAAACTTGCAGTGCATTTCCTTTACATTAAAAAACAATGGAACCAGAATTGGTTACTCAACAGACAACAAATGAGCTTATATTACGTTTAATTTTTTATCTTTAAAATGTTGACTGTTTTTAGACCTCCATGTCCTTCTTATTCCCAAGGGTACCCAAAAAGGGGTCCCTGTCTGATTTAAGAGTTGCACTGGTAACAATACTCAGTTCGACGTATGCGAGTGTTGTCGGTCCATCTACTGTAATTCAAACACAGTGGCGAACTTTGTCTTACGTGCCTAGTCCAGTGGCGAAACGCGATTATTGAGGCCGTTTGAAGACTATTTTCAAATGTCTGTATCACCAATTAATGTATTAGGTAACGAATCTATGTATTAGGTAACCAAAAAAGTTCGTGCTGTCTTCGGTCGAGCTCGCTCGTTGTGACTTACAAAGCCCAATTTTGTATGTGTATCATTAAGCGTAGATATGTATCAGTTAATCGTATATACACTTGTAATGTCGTTTTAAACCATTTTTAAAATGTCAGTTGAATCTAATGTAATTCGAATATGTTTGCTTTATGAATTTAAAAATATGTATGGCATTGGAGAGGTGTGATAAAAAACGTATCGCACAGGAGTGGGTTAAAAAGTCTTCACCCCTTTCAGGAATACCTTGCGTTATTGATAATTACGTGACGTTATTAAAAATTATTCAAAAGTCACATGTTCACCAATTCGAAATCTAGCTCCTTATTTATTTGAAAAAAATATGCATAGTATGTATGTCTTTTTAAAAACATTTTTTTTATAAAGGAGAAAATGGAAGGTTGATATAGCATCCCAATTTAGTGTCTTTCCTCGTCTGCAAAAAATATCGTTGTCTTGAAACAGTATTGTCTTTTGACTTCTGACCAGAGGCAGCGATCTTTAATTTTTTTCTTAACCGACTTCATTGAATATAACGTTATTATTAATGATGTCGTAAGATAATGGCATTCCGGTTTTAAATGATTCGCAACGCATAAAATGTACTCATAAAGCGGTTTAAGACCTGATTTCCCGTGACGTTAAACCTTCATCCCTTCATTCTTTTATGCTTTCCGCAATAAGGTGTGTCGCTGCTGGAGAAGGAGTCTTTTTGGGCAGTTTCTTCTTCGTCACTAAGTATTGTCGCGCTCACAATAAATAAAAAAGATTTCTATCTTCTAATGTAGATCGCGCTAAATGGTGACTTATTTTGTCCCTCTTATTAGCGTGAATAGTTGTAAGATCAATCTGAACCGAACATTCCGGTTTTAAACATAATTTTAGGTATCATTTAACCTGATTTTATTTTTTGGTGCCTTTTATAAATTAAAAAATTGAGTAATTTTAATGTGAATGTTTCTTAGTATCCTGTTTGATATGATTGCCTCCTCCTTCATTAAAAATTGAAAATTACCCCTTTATATTAGCTTATGTCATGAAAGGGTTATACCGGTTCGCGTTAGGCTCAGTCACCGCTGACTTGATGAATAGTTGGGCCAGCTCGGTGTCTCCGAAAGGGTACATAAAAACAAATCCATTGTCTATCACGGCGCTGATCAGCAAGAGTTAATTAAACGACATGAAAAAGTCCTCCCTTCACCCCTACCCCTAGCAATCACCCTCTCGGTGACATGCCCTCGTTATTAATTCCTAAAACAATTTCAATTTGTCTTTTTGAAAGCGCTGACTTTGGGAAACTGTGTGATATAACAATGAATTTTCCGTTGTTGAATTTATTACTACAGTAAATAAACGTTTTATTTTGAAATATGTTAAACTAATTTTATTACCATCTGCACCCTTTCCTTATTTTTTATTGTATCATCATCATATTTAGGTGCACAAATTGAGCTCCTTAATAAGCCTTTAAGCATAGCTGAGCCACTTTGCAGTGAAACTCAAGTATCACCGTTTCTGTTGGTGTAATTATATATATTTAGGCTTTATTTTTCTCTTCTTGTACTATTATTTTATTTGATGTACTCGTAATTAGATTTAACCTGTTTCAATTATAAAACAAAAAAATCATCAATATAATTATCACGATCGTGCAATATCCCGAATGAAGTAGGCAAACAAAAGTTATCCTCTTCATACTATCCTTACACATATCGTTAAATCGAAAATTGTTTTAAAATATACATATATATTTCGTTATTTAACATATAGTATGGTTATTATATTTATTTCAGTTCTTGTCAGCGGATATTTTTCGTCGGTTAGCATTCATGCGCCCTAGGTTCAATACCTGGCGAAATCACTTCCGGACCGGACTGATTCTACTATTAGACTAGATGTCATATCTGCATTTATGTTACTTAGTGTTATTTCTTTTGGCGCAAAGCCACACGAAAAAAAACGCTTTATAAATCTGACAAATGAAAGACTGCTGCCGATCAAACCTGTCGACCATCTTGGAACTTTAAGTTCCTCGTCTTATCAAGACTGCTCTGAGAACAACTTGTACACATTAAACCAAGACACGCGCAGGCGTAATCCATCCATACGCTGATAATCATAGTCTATTACGAGGGATTGCATATCAATCAATTTCAGAGTATTTTATCGTTATTTTAAAATGATGGCTGGAGTATCACCGACAACCATTTTGGATATCTTCCATCAGCATCTAAGAATGTCAAAAGTCACTGCAATGTGGGTATGCAGAATGCTCACACTACTTCAAAAACAACAACGCGTCGAATGTTCACGACAGTTTTTGGACCTCTGCAGAACCAACAAATATGAAATTTTGAGCCGAATTGTTACTGGAGAAGAAACTTGGGTTCATCATTATGAATGAGCCTGAGTCGAAGCAGGAGTCCATGCAGTGGCATAAAAAGGGCACACAGCCCCCTAAGTTCAAAGTGTCGCAATTGGTTGTAAAAAATATGTCAACATTTTTTTAGGGTGCGGAAGGCATACTACTGATAGATTACAAAAATAAGGGCTTCCAATTACTAGAGAATACTACTCTGGTCTGCTGATGCAGTTAAAAGAAGCTGAGAAGGATAAATGGAGTGGAAAATGCACAAAAGAGGTGTAGCTTTTGCATGACAATGCACCCATGCACAAAAGCAATTATGCATTGATTCCTCTTCACAACTGTGGCTTCCAAACATTAAATCACCCTCCCTGCAGCCCAGACCTGGCTCCATCTGACTATTATTTGTTTCCAAATATGAAAAAGAACTTCGAGAGGAGAAAGTAATTTTTTTTCGGGGGTATAAATAACCTTATTGAAAGATCTGAAAATGTATTAGAGTTTATAATAAATATATTGAAAAGGAAAAAAAAAGGGTTTTTTCTTCTTCTTTCTGCGAATTTGTTGACTTTCTCTCGTATGTCATACACTTGTATGGACTTAACTGCAAACATAGGCATACGAAAGAATTGCTTATTTCTGATAACTTCTTGATGTTTACAGTTTACGTTATTGCACTGAACGAATCATGTTTAAACTGAATTTCATAAATAATATAGTACATTTAGAAAAGACATTTCCTCATTTTGTGTATTCAAAAATAATGTTTCTGAAAAAGGATAATAAAAATGTTAATGCAATTTCAATAGTTATTCTAAATGGAAAACTAGAAACCGGAAACAAATACCTGTATCTAGAATTGTTTACGAATCGTGTCGTTTGCAGTCGAAATAGAATATATGAATTTGAATACTCGGTGAGAATTTCCATGAATTCTTTCTCAATCCCATTAAATGTTATATAATATATTGAACAAAACAGTAAACTTACGAACGTTTTCTTAAATACATTTTGTAATACATATTCACATAAATTGATTCGTTTTTACACAACAAAATTCATAACTTGATTACATTTTTACTGTAAAAAAACATCTGACTGGTTCATTACTATTTTTTCCTACAACTCTAAAATAGAAGCAGGTTTAAAAATCTGTACAGTACGAGTATTTATTTTCTTATCAATATTACTAGATTTTAATCGTAACTAAATTTTTAACCCTTTTCCGTGTTGTTTTTCCTTTGAAAAGAAAATGCAAATCTCTATGGTATATTTTTGATAAAATTAAGTCAATAACGATAACCTCAGCGTCCTAGTTTAGTAAGACAACTGTTTTTTTTTAACTCAGGGGTTAAAAAAAACGGGTTCCAGTCCCGTTTGTAACTATGTTTTAAAAGGAATTTCAGTTTGGTTTTCACTTAGACCTCGTCTACGTATCTCTGGATGGTTTGAAATGACGGTCACATGTCAACAAATACGCCAAATTATATTTTATACATCGAAACTGTGAAATGAGACTTTAGAACTTACGCAATATTGGAGAAAATTTCGACATTGCCCATATATGGGACAGGAATTGTGTAATCTTAAATTGTTGATATTTTTTATTCAATAAATAATATCCTTGACTACACATTGTAAATTGAAATAAAATAAAATGACAAAATCATAGATATTATTCTTCACACGAGGCGTGAACATGAACTATTCTCATATATGTATATAATAGCATGTTTCCGTGAATCGTTAGTTAACAAAATTTTCCCACTTTTTAGAAAGTATTCAAATCGTAGCTAATTTACTGCGACACATTAATTCAAGGTCCCCCAAGCGGATCATATCGTTAGGGAGCATTTAAAAGTAAATTACTTGTACCGTTTTTCTTTAAGCAAGATTTAATCTCGAGGTTCACAAAATTTTAATGTGGAGATGGCGAAATTCGAATTCAACGGTACATTATGCAAATCTTTTTTCTCTGTGCGTATAATTATTTCCTGCAGAATAAAATTAAATTGCGCATTCATCGCACTTATAAACACTTTTGAAAGACGTATTCTTATTAATTTGTATATCATTTTTAACTAACAAAATATACAATTCTGTTGGAGGATTTTTTATTATATTTTCCATTAGTTTAAATAGTTTTACCGTATTGAGTGATTTTAAATGATGGCCGATATTTCAACGGCGTTGCACCCTTCACCTTCAGGGCGATATCAAGAATTATTCGGTAATATTTTTTAACAATGCCCAGACGATGAAGACTGCAACTCTTTCAAAACGTTGGCTATCATTTTAGGCAGCTCAACTAAAAAAAAACTATGCTTTGTTTTCAATTATTACATTTTCATCTTTTTCGCAACAGATTATCTGCTTTACGCTTATTTCTTGGATTATAATTTTTTGTAGTTTCGCCAAATATTACCTTAATTTAATTCAAATTCTTTGTTTTTTCAGCGCATATTTCTATTATTGCTGGCTTAAACATTTTGAACGTCTTAACTTCCCTTTCCAAGTATTGTCTAAGAATGTAATTTAAGGATGTATAAAGAGAGAGAATATTTAAATGTCCTTGTTCTTAATCCTACTTAATGTAGTAGAAAGTGTAAATGGAAAATGAGACGTTCATTATGTTAAAAAAAGCAGTAACGATTTTTGCTAACGATTATTTCATGAAACTTCATTTAGTAACTTAACGATGAAGTTTAGAATCTGAAGAAAAATCGTCTTGATTCTGTAGCTTTGTATTCTTGATTCATATTCGGTAAATCAAACATGACATTTTTTACTATTTGGTTCATATGTACCATCACGCAGTGACCTTGTCGAGATAGGCAGAAGAAGATAGAGAGTTAGACTTTCCTATCGCGACACACATCTTTTACCTCTTCTACCTCCATCCATCTTCTCACACAACTCCTAAGATTTCTCTGATTTTTTACATTTCCTACTTTCGAAATATAGTTCACTTGATCCAACCGTTATTCCTTTAGTCTTCCTCTACAATGCCTTCCACTCACATTTGCATTGTATATTTGTTTTTTTTAATCTTAATTTATTCGTTCAACATGCCTAAACCATCTCACGAGTGCTCTTCGTGATCTTACTTAATACATCCTAAGTTCACATAACTTTTATATTTGGTCGTATAAATACGGTTCTTTATTCTTAAATCTAATTTATTTTATGTATTTTCTTGTTATACTCGCAAAAACTCAAGGGAAATATCATCCAATTTTAATAAAACACATCTTATTTGAATGTAAAATTCAAATTAGATAATACCACGTAGGTAATAAAGTTTACATAATTTCTTTACTTTACTCATTTTGGTCCCTTCTCTTTTCGGCTTAAAACATTGTTAGGGTTTTCTTCACGTTGACTTGTTCGACACCACAGCCCTTACATCGGCCCAATGCATGAGGTAAATCCTTTTCTGACGTGGTTTGTTCACAAGTTTATTCCATCTTCTCGGGCGACCAACATCTTTCTTGGTCATATGAAAAATACTTATTTTCTTCTAGAAAAACTAGACCTCTTGATATTTGTTCTCCATTTCTAGAAAATCTCTGTACTTTTACGTACTCGCTAAAAAGCTCGTGTGTCCTTTGTCGGAGTCAAGAGTTATCTCTATCCGATACGTTGGGAGCGATAGGGATTAAGGTTGGGGGTAGAGCCAAGAGGGAGTGTCTGGGGAGGCGTTGTCTCGTGACTAGGCACTAGTCACTAGCTATTTCCACTATCCTGTTTCTGCCGTCTGCCCTTCAAGCACACAGTTCAGGGGTTTGTATGTATGCCTCTTTGTGACAATGCTTAATTGTTCTCTATCTGCTTTCATTTTTCAGTATACAAATAAAAGTAAAGAGCAAATAATTTTTATTTCTATAAACTTCTTTTAATTTCTATAAACATCATCCACTTACTTTGCTAATGAAATT
This sequence comes from Odontocerum albicorne, assembly GCA_949825065.1. Taxonomy (NCBI): domain Eukaryota; kingdom Metazoa; phylum Arthropoda; class Insecta; order Trichoptera; family Odontoceridae; genus Odontocerum; species Odontocerum albicorne. The sequence continues at coordinate 40,995 of CATKWJ010000473.1, read as the reverse complement.
GAAAGTGTTTTGGAAAACTTGAACATCGATTATGTGCTCTTATGGCATTGACGTCGCTGAACGTTACTGCATTAGTTTTTTTAACTATTTAACAAAAATCTATATAAGATTTTCCTAATTCAATATAATCTCGTTTTTACCTGTGCCGAACCCCACTAAATCTTTTTAAATTTGTGTTGGACACATCATCATTAATAAAAACCCCTTTGAAGAAGTTATTTAATAACACTCGTCAGATCCGAATGAGTATGCATCTATTACCTATAGTTAGAGATAATATTACTGTTATGTGTTGAACACTTACTGCATTACCCTGTTATAAAATAATATTTTCATTTTCATATATTTCCACACAGGTTTTGAAGGATTTACATATAATAAATTTCGCGTGTAAGTAATGAACGAAGTGGTAAAATTACTGTTATATATTATATTGAATATTTACTCCATTATTTGTAACCATCAATTATAAAATAATTCGTATGTTTTCAATTATTTCCACAGAGGTTTTACAATAAGGATTTACATTTGATAAATTTCGCATAGAATAATGAACAATAATAGCGGCAATTTTCTTATTTATTTTCACAAATGATTGTTCTCACAAAAAACGGATGAAGTAATTAAAACACCTCCTTTGAATGGAGGGCGTTTTTAGGTCATCATAAATTGTGATGGTTGTTTATACTTTCAGCCGGAACAAAAGGTCTGAAAAATGTCTGAAATTTAAATAAAACGATTCAGGCCGCAAAAATGTGATTTTTTTGTATTTAAATTTATATTATCTTTATTACATGACTTTTGAAAGTTTCGTGAACCATTCTCTCTAGTTAAATATAAAAAAAAATGTAAACCTTGACAGCTATTTCCCTAATTTCGGCATTGTTTTGTATAATTTATGTAAAAGCTATTTTTAATCCGTGAAGAAAATGTGTTGAGGTATGTAAGCGTGTCCATGAAATCTGTTAATGGAGTATATCATGTATACCATATTTTTCTTACTGGTGACATTTGGCCTTGGGCCTTCTGAGCCCTGGCGTGGTATGTGCAGTAAGTAGTACGTTCATACTTTTTTTGCTACAAATCGTGTGACACATGTTAGTGTTTTCAAAATTCATTTCAACATTTTGCATTTATGTATTCACTAACTCTGATTTTTAATTGTACAATATTTTGTAAAATTAATTTATAGTTGAAATCCACTATAAATAAATATAGTATATTGTATAACGTGTCTTTTGAAAAAATAATTATTTGCAAAATGATGTGAATTTTCAAAAAGTAAAATATATTTGATTTAATAGAATTTTTGCATACATCTCAATTCATACATACGAGTTCGGTTCCCGCTTGCCGAAATATTATGTAATTTAAATTTTATTTTCGTAATAACTCATTTGACGCAATATTTTCTCGCTTATTGATAATGACGCAATTGCTATTAAACTCGGTTAATGAATAAGTAAATATCGTGTGAAAGTCATATTATGCATGCAGTACATTATTATTGCAATATTTTCTTCCCTGGACATCATATCGCAGGCTAAAAATCGTTTACTCACTCACCAGCTGGTCCTGGAAGACCTGGGAATTATCTAGTAACAAAAAGGGTGCTACCTACAGAAATATTCAGGTTAAAATACGCACTTAACCGTGGTTCCACAAAAGAATTCTGTCCAAACGAATAGTATCTGGCATATGCAGGATAAGAATAAGCCACTGTCTAATATAAAGCTACATTTATAAAATCCATATAAAAGAAAACTCTACTTACACGTGTGGAATGGATGAGGAGATGAATGCGAGAGAGAATAATCATAATACGTTTTTTTTTAATTTGCAGCATTACATTAAAAAACAATGTGACTTAAGATGAAAAAAAATGAGCATTGAGATTGTTCGGACACATAGAATTGTTCGCATTGAGATTGTTCGGACACATACAAAATTTACAAAAATATTACAAGTAGTATAGAAGATACGACAAGTTTCTTGTCATTATAGTATAAAGTGAGATCTATTCTCTGTCTACCTTAATATAAAGATGGTGGTAATGAATTTGCAGTTTTTGGCAAAATTAGCTTTTTTGAAACATTAAGCTACACATCATACTTAAAATTAGATAATTAGTAGGTCATTGTTATCTTCCCTTATACTGCATATACTGGTATTTACGATAACTTTGATAGATTTTTTTTTCATAATATAAAATTAATGAGAATCCTCATTAGTATTTTGGTGCTTACTTTGATGTATGGAAGGGATACGTGGACTTGAAAAAAGAGTAAAAGGAGCCGAATAAATACTGTAGAATTGCTTACGTTGAGAAGAAAACATGGAGTAACAATTTGACATAGAATACGGAATGAAGTGATAAGGGATGAATGTGAACTTAAAGCTGATGTGTTAAGCAAGACGAAGAAGAGCAAGCTGAAATGGTTTGGGCATAGCGAACGAATGAATGAAAAAAGACTAACAAAACAGATATATGTGTATATTGCGAACATGAGTAGAAGGCATGTGAGAGGAAGACCAAGAAAAGTATGGTTGGATCAAGTGAATGATATTCTGAAAAGTGGAAAGTCAGAGAAATCGTAGAAGTTGTATGAATGTAGAAGAGGCTAAGGATGGGTGTCGAGATATGAAAGTATATCACTTTGCCCTCTGTGCCTACCCCAATAGAGAAATTCCTTGATAGTGTGTATGAAATATAAGTAGAATATGTCGATTAATCTCACATATTTTCTTTGATGTATGGTTTTCTCAAGGAAAGAGTAACAAATCGGATAAATTAATTAAATTAAGTCTCGGAACAGTTTTTGTCCTTATTGTATACAGTAATAATCGAAATCATTTCTGTCCTAAAAATTATTTTCGCCCCGTAGCAGAAATATCTGACTCAAAATAATTCAGCTGTACTCTCACTGAATGGAACACCCTTTATTATTTTCTGTACCATCGAACATAATCCGACCTATTAAAAATATTTATCTTCAACGTTTAATTTTTTGGAACCCTCAGCGAATATTACGGTCTCTAGCAGTGAAGTTCGTTTTTTCTGAATTACAGAGTCAAAGGTAAAAGATAATTGCTTTAACTACGTTCTTCTAATTCCGTCAAGATTTTTAAACGTTTGAAGTTGTTCTCAGTGATTTAAAATGTGTAGAATAATATTTGATTCCAGCAAATGTGAAAGGGTGTGCACAATGCATGCGTGTACGTGTATATCCTGAACCAAAATATGTGGTATAGCCTGACAAGCATTTAATTTTTGGTTGACTATATTGTTTTTATTATTTTAAAAACTTATCGAAATTAATTAAATGCTATCACAGTTTTTTTTATAATCGACTTCCAAAAAACTACTAAGACGGGAAGTGCTCTGAAAGACACTCAGTCTTAACTCGTAGGGATCAAATGAGAGGAGGCAAAGATGGTTGTAAAGAGCCTTGCAGATAAAGTAAAACCCGATCGCCAAGAAAGAGAGATAATATCCAACATCGTATCTTATGAGTTTACTGGTTACCCTTCTAGAGCACTGCTTACTTTTCTAAGTTAAATGTACTTTATGATCATTTAGACTAAATTAACAAAAAAAATTATCAAATGAGCTGTGTTTTACTTCGCTTTTAAATTCCTCCTGCTCCGTGGTATCGATGATTTTTTTTCTTTGTTTAAGCTTGTTTATGTAAGATATCTTGAAAAACTTTTAGAAGCTCGCTGCGCTGAGTAATTAATTATGCTTATTTTTGAACGGTTTTACGTTGCGGTATCTTTTCATTTCGAGCATAATTAAATTCTGTTAGTTTTTCATTTTTCGATTAACGTTAAAATACTATATTTTTTTATAAAAGTTTTTGTATGTTAATAGTTTTTATTAATATATTGATATGATCAGTAAGAAGTGAAAAAACCGTTCTATTAGAGAGGAGTGAAAATTTCAACTTTGAAATTCAACATCTGTTAATTCATTATCACTGAAAAACTGTTGCACGATCAGTAACAATAATATTTCTATGGGACGACCTCCATGAACAAATTTTTAAGACGTTTGTCTTCCATCATGAGGGTTCTAGTCTGGTTTTCACTGAAGGTATCTTTAAAATATTTCTTATTAGTTGGAAGAGATTACCATATGGCAACCAACCCGTCAGCTTGTACTGTATTCAACGAAAGTGTAATACAATTATTCAATTTTAGTATCACTTGTTTACATTATTCTCGAAAAAAACAAAAAATTTAGTTTTTCTAAAATACTCTTCAGTGATGTTAAATTTTCTATCCCGAAAAAATCCTCTTGGTGTATTTTGGTATTTCCTTTTGATATAAAAGAAACCATTTCAGTACTAATGCTCAAAGTTTCCGTAGGAAACTTGTAGATAGATCGTACGAGATGTAGGTATGTGGCTATAATATGAATATGGCCGGATTTAGAAATGTGCCTAGGTATATATACTCGTAGGTTGTTCGAAAACTTTTCAGGTAAATCAACTGAAACGCCTGAAATTGTGGCAGAGTATCATATATATATCCGTTTATTCAGATATATTTTAACGTCTGAAAATTGGAGGAAATTAACGGGCCTTGTATCACAATATGACGAATTTTGTTTAAGTTACTTAAATGTTTTGAATTTTAAGTATCTTAGCAGATGATGAGTAAATGTCAGAAATGTTTCTAACGACACCGGTTAGATTGTTATATTGACGATTTACGTTTCACCGAAATCGGAATATATTTTTTTCTTTTAATTTATAAACACGTTAACCATTTAGATTTTCTGGTCTGTGCTCTTATATTAAATTCATCGACAGTTACTCTCCTCGACGGAGATGTTTAATTATCATTCAGACAGCAGCTCTGAAAAAATGCATGGAGCCAAAATGAAACCTCTCCAAAATTCCCCTACTATGTCTGGAACTTTGTGAATCATTTGTATCCATCTTTCCCGATCTTTTACCATGTTGAATGCAGCATTTGAAGAAAATCTTGTTTTCTCCTTTGCATGGTTCGTCCGTCTTTTAGGAAATCTTCCTCTTGCTCGTTTATCCTCAAATTTGTACCCTTGGTCACCAGCTTCTCAAGACTAGTTATCCTTTCTGACAAGATGTCCAAAGTATGTTATGATCATTTTCCTGCATGTTTGCTGATATTATTACAGTAATCACTAATTATTGAATGGTTAGAGACGTAAGTACGCTTTGGGGTCCACGGGATACGCAGTATCCTACTTCAAAACCACATCATATATTTTTCTTCTTTCTTCTTTGTCTATGTTAAAATATTAAATCAACTACTATGGTATATAATTGTACTGAAAACTCCTATATAATTATCATCGGTTTATGTTTTTAACTACTATCCATTCGTGTTTCGTGTTCAAGAGTCTGTCTACACATGACCTACTCCACCTGACCATGCCTTGTGCGCTCGCTTACCCAATATAATTGATTTCAATGTGAAGCCGGCTGTGTTGAGCCGGCGAGCGTGGCATTGCGAAAGTGCGGCAGGAGCTAGTGTAGTGTGCCGGTGTTGCTGGCTCGGCTCAGCTCGGCGCGCCGCGGTGACATCGCGGCCACTCCCCACGCGGAACTTTACTTCAATATCACTAAATACTCATTCAGAGCCGTTCTGTTTCCTTCAACCTAGTTTCTTTCTGTTTCCCTAAAACTTTCTTCTTCATTCGCCATCCTCATGATAGAAAATCACATCTCTAACATTCCTATTCGAGAATTTCGCAGTTCTGAAAACAGCAGAAATATGGAGGCCTTTAACATCCCTTACCTGACATTACCTTCGAGTAGGGAGTGTGCCATTTCTTCTGTACCCTTCCACGTTTCCACCAACTTCAACAGATAATTCTCTCTGCGGGCAAGTGTTAAAATAATGCGGGTTGTAATAATACTTATCATCGTTTGATTGATATTTAAGTTGAATCAGATTTGTATTATTTTCGTGCCTTATTCTTAGAAAACTTGGGACTATAGCTCCTTTTGAAGAATGCAGTATATACGATAATAAAATCTAGGATGCTGGTGTACTTCAAGTATTCACTTCTTACCCTTTCGAAACGTTAGTACACAGTGCGTTCTCGGGAATTGTCATTCTTATTTACTATTTGTATCTGTGTTTTTTTTTGCAAATCGCTTCTATACTTAGGTACCTATTTTCTAAAATATGCGATTAAAAAATTTCAACCAAAAAATAACAGAGAGATTTCGATATATATTTTATTTCAATTCCTACGAGAGTTTCGCACTTCTAATTTCTAAGCACAATTTTTTTCACTTGATATGTTTACTAAAACTGACAACACAGAAGCGAAGGATTTGTATCAAGATAGGATTGTCCGATGCTCTGTTTTATCTGCTTACCCCGACAGGGAAATAGCGTGATGGTATCTATGTCTTTTCGAGTGGCTGGCCCTACAACACAGCATATATTTCCAGCGCCTTTCTAATTTTTCTTAGCAATAAATTTCTCTCCACTAATTAAAAAAACTTTTATTTTTTTGTCATTGGCCTTAGTTTTTTTCGATTGATTTGATAAAAAAAACATGGACCTATATAGAACTGTTTCCTAATACTTGTTACATCGAGAACGTTCTATGAATATATTATATAATTATCGCCACAGCTTATAAGCGTCAGTACAACATCGAATTCAGTTGAAAAGATCTGAACATAAAACTAGTCAGGTAGTGAATTCATAAAGAGTCGAACCCGAGATGTCTGAACGCTAATATCTACGTCATAGTGTCGACAAACCTTGAAAACATTGAATTATTGTATAACTCGAACTACAGGTAATTGTTAGACGAATGACGTAATCTAGTGGTATCCCTAAAAAATGAAAATTTCTCAAGTAAATCTCGCTAGACACGACTCTGTATTCTGTACGACTTTTTTGTGATAACTTTATTGTTGATAAGTAATATATTAGTTTGAGTTGAGAATTTGAGCGTCGATTGTGGATGAAATAAATATTTAACAACAAATTGCTTTGTTATTTATTATTATCGACTCGATTAGTCAAATACCTTGGTGATGGGAGGTAAAAACATATGTCGCGATTATAAAGTGGAGGGTAATAAATTAATTTCTTATTAAATATCGTAATATGGAGTTTCACGAAACTTAAGTTTAAACCTTCGATAAGATAAATTTTAAAAAACTAACCCGTGTTCTATAAAACGTATACGTTATTTGGAAAATGCATGAATTTTTCGGATCGTCTACAGCTGCGATTTCAGACTATCAATATGATGATTGGTTTGACGGGATTCGAGAGCATCACGGATATACGTTGAAGCAGTTGACCAAGTGTCGATATTTGCGAATAATTTATCGGGACCTTCCTTATTTTACATTTGATGTTTACAAAAGTAGACGTTTTATTGTGTCGCTCCACGTATTTTCTTACGATGTAGTCCATTTATATATATTTATGGCGCCATCTAATGACCAAAGATAACTCGAAGGCACCTGCGTTTCAATTTACTCGCAATGGAATTACACATTTTTACTTTGATATTAATTTAATAATTCTATTACTATCCAAGTTTCTTAATAAATATTTTATTTTTTGTGTCATTTATTATTCCCTCACTCAAAGTATAGAGGGAAGATAGAATATACTCTATTTCTAAAATATTATATAATGTTAGTCAATAATGGGTTATATATAATGCTTAATTCTAAGTATTGAATTTAATAATGATTAAGCTACTACAACGTGTTAAACCCGAGACGCCTATCGCGTAAGCTCAAAAACATAGATCAAATTGCGTGACTTAAGAATCTTTTTGAACGCCTCCAAGCCATCATCCTCCCAACATATCCTCGTGCAAAACATAAACTAAATCATCTGTATTTAAGCAACTTAACAGGAGAGCGTTTTAAAGATTATGACCAAATTTAAATATCGATCATAAAAATATATTTATTTTCTCCATATAGATACCTTAGCAAATTCTTCTAGGTTAAATTCAAGGACTAACCGAGCTGGAGATTGTAGAGTGAGATAGAAAAGTATTGCTAAGTAAAATTCCAATGAAGCTGGAAATGTATGTTAACTATACTCTAAAAAATCAATCTATGTAACCCGGTCTGTTTACCCCATACACCTCAAACAGACGGTAAAATCTTAGACCCAGACAATCTCACTGGAACAAGTCTCTCAGAGAGTTTATTTTATTATTTTTTGCGTATACCCTTTCATCCTAAATTTCCTTTGTTTCCCTTGCTTATCCTTGAACGAATTCTTTCATCTAGTCCTGCCATTATACTTTATAGATTAGTCAACCTTTACTTGAATTTAAATAAAGGTTTTTTGTTGTAAAATCTGTCATGGATAAAAAAATCTTTACGTATCCAAGATAAGCTTTTCGGCTGGAAGAAATTGCTGTATAGCAATAAGCCCAGCAGGTGTACCATGTTAACCATGAACACAAAATAATATAATTAAATAAATAGGTAAATAGGAGCATATAACATAAGTAGAATATTTTTACCAATTTTCCAAAACATTTACTTTTTTTTAACATTTTACGTCATTTCCGAACCCATAAAAAAATATGAAAGGTGAAACGATTTATTCGCTTCCATAATTTTAATTTTCAATCTTTTCATTCCTGACCGGTCAGCCTTTCCTCGTGTGGCAGGGACTTATACGAAAGCGGGAATACCTTTGGGTAGCCTTACCAAGGTTGCGGCTCTATTATGGCTAAACTAGGCCATACTATTTTTATAACATAGCTCAACATTGTTTTAAATCCACAGTAATGATGTGGAAGTATCATATGTATGCCAATGCTGAACATATTTTTATATCAAGAAAACTTCATCATCGACAAAAATATTTTAGCTTTACTATTTCAAAAATATGTATTGTTGACTATTTATTTTATTTAACATACTCTTACTCAGACAAGTATTTGTAAATAGTTGTATTATTGAATTATTTATAACAATAATAGCAAATTTCAATTCTTGTCTCTTATGTGCTAGAACTACATATTTATAATTTATATAAAATATAAATTATTTTATATATCATTATAATATAACTTGGAATATTTCCCGAATGATAAATTTCATAAATGATTCTAAAAGTTGTGGAAGAATCCTCATTTTAGCATAATAATTATAATTAATTACCCAGTTTAATTTGCTATGCATTACTATTCTATAGCCTAGCATAGCTGAAATAAAGCCATCGCCTAATGATTTTCTCGCTGTGTGGCGGGGGCTTAGGCAAGCGCGGGAAAAGCCGTGGGGAGCCTTCTTAATCCTGCGCATGCGCGCGCGTTCGCCGCCTTCCGGCGTCACGAGATTTCCACCTCATTCTAATCGTAAATCCTGCCTTTGCCGGGAGCGCGCGTTACAACACACTTCCGTTTTCAAATCAAATTCTTCTCACTGCCGAGTACTTATCTTAAAAAAAATATAACAAAACTATCTTAAAATCGTGTTTATTTTTTAAAATTAAATCGAACAAATGTAGTTCGGTAAATAATGTCAAATGTCATGTTTTTTTTTCGTGTGATTCAAAGTTGCTTTAAAATAAGTTAATGTCGTGGAAATATGTGAAATATCGGGACTAAAATTTGCTTGGACTGAATTAATCCTGTGGGTAATATTGAGTCGGTGCCTCTTAAAACTTTCCTTGCAGAATCTTCAGTGTATTTTTATTTGTCTTTGTTTTAATTCTTCTTGCGGTTTAACAATTCTTTTTAGATAAATGCAATCAAATCAATTCTGTTTAATTGTCAAATGTTGTCATTTTTATTTTTTGGTGCGTCACATTCGTCAATGTATCAATGACAACATTCTCTGTTGTTTTTTTTTTATATTCTACAATGAATTGTTTGTTTTATAATTAAAATATAGCAGTTTATTCTTTTAATCATATAAATTGACTTGCTATATTATAGTTTCCATACAATATGATTTATTTTTCAGCTTATAGTATGTATGGTCGAACCAAGTGAATGATATTTTGAAAGAAGGAAATCTGAGAAATCAGAGTTGTTTGAGGTGTATGGATTTAGATGAGGTGAAAGACGTGTCTTCCGCGATCGAGAAACGGTGTGATGGTATGTATGTACTTCCGTCATGTTATAGAAGTTTCTACCTGAATATTCTGGTTGGTTGAAAGAAATTGCCACCTGACAATAAATTCACCGGATTATTTTTATAATGAAGTGTTAAATAAATAATTAAATAAATAGTAATAAAACCTTACTGTTATCTGTTAAAAATGAATAAGGCTTATTTAAAATTTCATTTATTTTTCTAAGAAAAAGAGTTTTTGATAACTTCTCCCACTTTCAAGCTTAATAAATACTCATTTTTTCGTCATGTCTTTTCAGTATTTATTGTTCTAGTTTCTTAAATATTATAATATAAATTATTCGTTCTCACTGCCTTTGACGCCAGAAAGTATACACTTTTTCACATTACTAAAATAACATAATGCTTAAATTTTGTTTATCCCCGATCAGTACTTCAACTTTTTTTTATAACGAACTCATGTTGTAAAAGATGTTGAAACACGAATTTGTCTGCAATAAGAGATACAATTTTAATTTGATTTTTGTAACGTAATTTTTTTTCAAAAATGTCTATTTTTTATTATATACATTCCATCACGTCATCTTTCTTTTGATGTAGACAGAGGGTTCATATATCCATGACTGTAGACTTTTTTCTATGCACACAGTTCTCGCCTCGTCCACATCCATACATCTCGTTGTACATGTTTTTCTCTTTCTTACACTTTTTACCTCTTCCTCGCTTAATATGTCTGCAACTATTTTTTTCCTTTGTTTCCTCGGTATCCATTCATTGTAGACAAATATAATTGTTTTTTAAGCCTTATTATGTTTAAACATAAGTGCGTTGGAGTGTAATAGTGAAATTATGCATATTAAAAGTGATAGGGAAAATGTAAGATAGAGAAGGTGGTATAGTGAGAGATTTTTTGATTATTTTTTATTGGATATAGGATGGATAATATGAGAAAAAAGTACTACTGAAAATTAATTAATATATTTATTTTCTTAGTCATTTGCACATTTTTACCAATGTGTTATTTTCAAGAAAATCCGTTTCGGAGCAAGATTTGGGAAAAACTTCTTGAAGAAAACCTGAAAGTAAACCGCACACCTATTAGAAAAAACATTCACGTACATCATTTTTACTTTTCCATATCTTTACAATACCTCTCAAACGCACTAGCCGTAAGACACGATACGAGAGTGCGTGTAAATTATGCATTAGAACTTGTATATCCACGTCGGGTCGTAAATTTTAAGTCAGAAAGTCTGCTTTGATATCGACTTATATGATAGGACCTTCACGTAACTTGTTAAATATTTTAAATGTAGATTCTCACTGTATTTAATTCGTATCACGAGTCGTATCACGAGTCGTATCACGAGTCGTATCACGTAGAAAGAAGCCCACGAGAGATTTTCAATCTCCGCATTATTCATAAAGAACATTGACTCATGTTCAACTAAACTCCAATACTTACTCTTGTATTGTGTTCATTTTCATAATTTGTATCTCAATATGTTACATGTAAAACCTGCGATCATTATGTTTTATTTTTATTTTGCCCCATTAAGTAACTTTTATTCGAGAATCGAAATGAGATCATACAAATTCATATTCAGAGTACAATGTACACAAGCGTAACCTTAATCTTCCATTCCATTGAGGGTAATATCGTCGGAATTAACTCCAAACCGAAGGATTCGGTTTTTATACTTTTGCGATAAATTTTTGAATTTTATGACAGGGCAAAATTTGGAATGCCTAACCTGTTCGCGGGCTATTAAGGCTTTAGTCGGTAACCTTGGGGTATTCGTCACGAATTCTCGTGAATTACTTACAATGCCATTAACCTCCCTCAAGAATTACTTCACGTTTTTTGCGAACTTTAATTTACATTATATACATTGCCTACCCCACGTATGAATGCTTCAGTTTATGGCCTAATCGGTACACGCGCCGGGCTTCATTTAAATTCCGCGCTTTTCCGTTTCGTTATTTTAAATTCTTGTCAGAGGTTGGACGCGAGCGCCATGAGGTCACGTGAGAATGGACATATCGCCCGAAGCATTATTTCAAATTAACCTTTGATCCACGTTTACTTTTTATTTACGTCGGCTCCCTTTCTTATTTTTCCACCCCTACCCCAGGCTGACAGAGATTCCGATCGCGTTTGGTATTTTACATTTCAGAAGCCATTTAATTTGTTTTGTCAAATCTCTAAATGAATTGCCTTCGCAAACGGTTGTTAGTTGCCGATTTCATGTTTCTACAATATCTTATTGCGTGGATTAGGCACTTGTCATAAATTCAACATCAAGAGTGAAAGTCAAGTGGGTTATGTTATATTTTACAATTGTAGTTAATAATAAATTTATCTCCTCACATTTTAAATGATCAATTATGTGTTGAATTATGTGATTAAAAAGGTTTATTTTAAATTACTCTCAGTTACCACAGAATCTTTTTAATAGTGACAATTTACATTATTTTTTAATAAAACTCGCTAATCAAATATTTTCATTTTTCGACTTCGGTTCGTTTTTAATTAAAATTGTTGCTCTTTATTATTATTATTATGTATTTGTAAAAATAAACGCTTTTTAACTCTAGAAACAACAAATCTGGAGATTTATTTGAGGTATTTTAATTGAACTGCTATTTTAACGGTTTTGTAATTATTCGGTATTTCAGGAAAAAAACGTCTTGAAACGAGAAAATAATTACTCTCTTCTTGAATTAATTTGGCGTTCTTTAAAAACTCGTGATTTTTCTCAACCTTTAAACTTGACATTATTTTCTTTTACGACTTTGATAATATCTCGTAATTTAGCGCTTTAAATTCTGCCAAAGAATTCGATTTTGAAAGGATCCGTTCGTTCCAATTATGACATGCCTTGTCCTCTAAAAAAGGCCGTCTTTCCCCAGGCGTCTTTAACGCTGCGTAATTATCAACCCTCCGCAGTTAATGAGTCCACACTTCTACTCTGTATCCCTCTCCCCCGAGGCGGAAGGACGATCCTCTAGTAGAGCAATTTTACTTCGTTTGTAAAAAAAAAACTTTACACGAAAACAGTATACGAACACATGATCAATCCGTCTAATTTTTCTAATTTAGTTATAATTACTATTTCTTAGAATTTATCCCAGTTTGACTGAGGAAATCCCTGTAAGAATGGGTTAATCAAAACTTTGTTATATTATACTATTTGTAATGATCGGTTTTTCTTTTCTTACTCGTAACTTACGATGTCCATGATGTCGATGGCATATCATCACGGAGAACATAAAATCGTCCTGCGCGTGGACAGAAGACAAGTCGGCACATCTTCCCAAAGGATCAAGCCACTTGTGATCACTCGTCGCAGTCCGGGCTTAATGAGGTCGTTAGTCAAACGAGCCGTGTGAGTCACGCTTTTCAAAAGAGGGAACTTTTTCTCTTTTGATATTTGTATTTAAAACTTCCCTCTCAATTTGGACCCCGTCTCGTGGTATTGCGCAGCAAGGCGCTTGTTAGCATCTTGCAACGTTGATTATACGTATGACTCGACGCTTTTATGCTTTGAACTTTTTATAATTTTCAGTTTTTTTCTCTTTTGGTGTAAGCAACTTTTTGCTCTCAAGTTTTATTCCTTACATCGCTGTTTGTAATGTAGTTGCATGCAAGGAAAAAAGTTTTTGTTACTACCATTTTCGATTTATTTATTTACACATAATACTACGTCTTCCATCTTTAAGGATTTTTAGAAAGCTTCAGGCTTTTCTATTACGGTATATACCTCGTTATGTAGTTTTTATAATTTACGAGTATATAAATACATATACCATAAAGAAGGCATTTTTTAGTAAAAGAGAAACCCGTCTTAAAAAAACTCTTATTTCAAAATCAATGTTATATAGTCCTGCCCATTTTTTATGCATATCCAACTGATAAAGTATGTATGTTATGTTGGAACTCCGAATTCAAATATGAATTAGAGATTTTTTAGTCGTATTACATTAAATAAGCAAAACTATCAATTCTCTCTTAGTAAATACCATGTGCCTTCGCAATAATAATCATGAAATGTTCATTGTTATTATTAAAATACTTTTGGAACCCAAAATTCTTATTATTTTTTCCAAGGATTTAAGGATAAATGTTATCTGATGAATTGACGATTTGCTTCATTTAACACGCACCTGTCTTACACCCCCACATACTTATTATCATCACTGTAATCCGAAGAATTCCATCATTTACCAAAGTGTACACTTTTAGTGCAATATTTTTTAATATATTAAATAATACGCAAAGTGTGGAACATGTTTATATAACTTAGTTTTACCTTGAGTAATTCAGGTATGTCATTACATAATATTGTGTAAAACACTAGACGGAAAGAATTCTTTGGATAAAATTAACAAATAATATCTTTAAAAAATACAGCTGGTACTTCTTGGAAATTCTCGGGATTCGAAAAAATATTAAATTAGGTCTCAATTGTATAAATATTTAGTTCAATTTCAGTAATTGTCCTCTCGTCAAGCTGTTTCCCATTCAAACACATATTTCTTGTTTCCGCCTACACACCCCATCCCCTTACTAACCACTAATCCTTCTCTTTACTAGTGCCCACTGACAAACATATTTTTAACGTGTAATTTATTTCCACGTCATCTCACAAAGAAACAGAAGTACCGGCAGTGAACTTCATTATTAAAACTATCGTCAAAACAAAGTAAAATAGTTTTAAATTTATTTTATTTAACTAAGTAAATCAATAAACAACATGATTTTACAACTCTTTTTACCTACTTATTTTTTACAGTATACTCGAACCAAAGGAAATATACTAATGCTGAATTATCTAGCAAAATGTTCCGTAATTAGGTAGTAAGGCTTCTTGGATGTTTAATTGTAGGGTGTTGTTGGACCACTTCATCCTTCCAGGGTTCAAGCAATTGACAACTTGTACTCTTTTTAGACTGCACTGACTAAAAGTTTCGTTCGAAAGGTGTTTTTTATTACATTGAGAGTGCGCCCTTAATATCACAAAACGCAACGCATAACTTATATCATCCAATTCGAAATTTATCATACTTTACACCCTTTACGTTATATCAAGAACACATGGATACCATAAAACACAATCATCCATGTTGGTCCACAGTTCGGCGCAATAGGCACAGACTGTATCTCCATATCACAGCTTAGGTGATTGTTTTAGGATGGGCGTCCAATTTATCGAGTCCCTTGCCGTCAATAAAACAGCGTAGTTCATGACCAGCTACCAGGTGGCATAATTAATATGTCAAATAGTGTGATGATTTATTCCTGTCGTATTATAAAGTTTTTTTGTAAACTCCGGTACGTATTTACATATGACTTACATCGCGCATTCGTCTCTAAAAAGCGTGTACAATTGGGAAATCGGTTTATCCCGCTCGCGACGTTACGGATAAATAATGGGGGCTGAATTATTTATTCGTCTGTCATCAATATACGTTCCAGCCGAAACTCACTTTTTTACATTTACAATGATATTAATATGTATATTATTCTTACTTGATTCCACTTGTAACTAATACGCATCATATTCTTACTCCATTCCATTTATAACGAATATGCGTCATATTCTAACTTGATTACATTTGTAACTAATATTATTTTAATTATTTTTTAGCACGTACATATTCACTCGTTCAGGCTACTTACATTTCATCACATTCACTCAGATCTTAGTCCTCCCTGCTATCACTGTAGGTGGACTAGTCAGTTAACAGATGATGCTTCGGAAGCCTGTGCTTATAACGGAAAGGTTGGTCGGACTTACTCTAGTAAGCCCCCAGGACAGCGATTAGAGGATTGCTGTGATACCGTTGGCTTTCATTTTTTTCCCTCCAGAATTTGGTTCATTTGGCCGTGTCACGTTTTTCTTGGTCTTTCAAAAATTTTCGTACCTATTATATATTATTTTTATAAATCTTTCATTACTCTTTCTCTCTACGCGGCTGAGCCATATCAATGTTCCTTTCTTCATTTTAAGCACTGCACTTTCTTTAAATTCGTATTCTTTCCTTGTGCCCTCATTTGTTATTCTGTTGAACATTGTTTTTCCACGCAATCTACGCAACGCTGTCGTTTTTACCGCATTTATCTTCAAAAAATTGTTCACATCAAGAATTTTTTTAAACAACTTTGCTCTAGGAATTCATTCTTAATCAACTGCAAACAATGCATATCCTGCGATATCGAGTTGTATAAAATTTTAATTGTATTGCAATATATTTTCCGAACTATTTTTTAATTACGTGTACCATTCACCTTGACTGCAACACGAAAGCGATGGTGAGCAACAACCTGTATTTCATATACCTACTAGTATTATTCAGAAGTGAATTGCAAACATTTATAGATAATGTTGAAGGATAAAGTACAAATTAAAAATAATCTATTTAGCAATTATAACATCACTTTTCCTATGTCTGTAAGATACGAGTAGTATACTACGTGGATCAAAAAGTTTTAGGGCCGGCCATCGTGTGGCGCTGTCAGTCACTCGATTAGAATTCTAATAGCCTTGTTACTTTGTATACTGATAATGATTGTTATGGAATAGCCCCATTTCATGTTTCCAATTAAACAAATATAAAATAGATTCTCAATCACACGGGCGGTCACATTAACCGAGTTGCGGATTAACCGAAAGAGAAAAAAATCATATTGTTTGAAATGTTATTAAAAATCGGATATTTTTTCTACCGCGGTTAATCCGACATCCGGCTAATGAGATCCCAAATAATGGGACATTTTTTATTTATAGAAAATAAGTAATGTTTTAATCTTAAAAAAGTGACAAAAATTCTACGAATTCAACAAACCAAAGTTTTCATTCATATCTGTGGAATAATTCCACGTTACAATCATCTGAGATCATACTTCCTAAGTAGCAGAAATCTTCAACTCGTCATCTTGAATTGTTTACCCGAATGTTGCACTTACTTTTTCCCTCACCTTTTACAGTTACCATGACTTTGGATTTTCTAACATTTATTCTTAAGTCCTTTTCGTTCACATTTCACATAGAATTCACTTATCAACGTTGTAGTTTATTTTCATTATCCAGTAACACTATAGTGTTATCAGAATGCAACAACCGTTCCCCCGTTCGACATTTCATGCCACATTAATTTAATATACTACCTTGATCAAAAAGTTTTAGGACCGGTCATCATGTGGCGCTGTCAGTCACCCGATTGGAATCCTTTTTTTTTTTGTTAGGTTACCACATCTATCATTGACACTTCCCTCCAAATTTCAGCGTCATAGCTTGACATTTGTAAAAGTTACGCTGTACTGAGTACATCTACCTTTGTGCGTGTTTTCGATTTTTTACAAGTTTGAAAATGGCATCAACGAGTTTGCATTAAATTTTGTGTGAAAAACGGATTTAACGTTCCGCAGACCTTGGAAATGTTGGAGAAGTGTTTTTTGGTGGCACGAACGCTTCAGAAGTGATCGTGAGTCGGTCGAGGACGACAAACGCAGTGGCAGTCGAAAACCGATGAAAACATCGATAAAATCAAACAAATGCCGCAAATTGACCATCAGAGAGCTGGCAGAGGACTTGAACATCGCTTATGGATCCGCTCAAGACATTTTGGTTAGTGATTTGGGCCTCAGACGTGTCGCTGCAAAACTGGTGCCGAAAGACCTCAATTTCGTGCAAAAAAAGGACCGCGTTAAAATCGCGAAATACATTATTTCCATGAGTTTTTGACCAAAAACAACACGACTACTATCTAGCAGCCTTTGAATTCGCCTGATCTGGCTCCCTGCGACTTTTTCCTGTTCAACCGACTTAAAAAACCGCTTCGCGAAACGCGTTACAGCACCCGAGAGGATATCATGAAAAAATCGAAGACGGCTCTGATGGACATACCGAAAATGGAGTACCAGCGGTGTTTCGAGGATTGGATCAAGCGCTGGCGTAAGTGCGTTGCAGTCGATGGGGAGTACTTTGAAGGGGACCATATCGATTTTGATGAAGAAACTTGTATTTTCGATTTTTGATCAAGGTAGTACTTATCACATTATTATACTTAATATAATCTCTGAAAATATTATAATCTAAACGTTTACGTATCGATTAATATAATTGTTATTTAAACATACCCATGCTTTAAGGATAGCTGAGGAGTCATCTGTTTTATATATTAATAATAATAATAATTAATAATAGTATAAGGATATATTTTAAAAGTACCCCCAATAATAAAATAAAATTATAATTCGATATGCTCGAAATTTTCACCGCCGTTTTCCACTAGTTTGAAATGTTTTTGGAGTTGTTGCCTTATTAAGTTGACTGAAATGATTGTTTTCATTTCGAAGACGTTGCAGCCTTCATCCTCAGGGCGATGTCAAAAAAAATGTATAAGGTAATCAATACGGCAAGATCTCCGAAAAAAAATTCAATCCAGAAAAAACAGCCGTGAAAATCATCGAACACATTGGGTTATAAAACTATTTTATTTTTGGTTGTATAACATATATCGAGTTTTTAGATATCGACCGTTCTGAAGCTTCTAACACACGTGGATGGTCGGTGTCGTTTTCGGTGTTGAAATTAAATTTTAATCTACAAATTGTAATATGATTTTAGTATGTACGAGTATGTTATGTTATGCTTGAAACTCTTAGTAATGGGCACAGTTCGAAAATGTTTTAATACTGCTAAACAGGCTTGTCACTCATTCTTAATTTATCGTTTAGATTTTTTTGTCATTTTGGTTCAATATATTTGGTAATATTTTATTAACATCGCCTTGTGAATGAAGCCTGTAAGCTTCGAAACGTCGGCTATCTTCTAAGATATTCTTTGAGCGTCCTTGAAAATATTTTGCTCTCTAGACGGCGCTATATGATATACTCGTACATTTTCCTTTTATGATTATTACTATGACCAAATACCGCAATACATCCGATTTTTTTTTCATTAATGTTCAATAGTCGCGAAAATCTTACATATCATCACGCAGTTTCCCTGTCAGGGTAGGCAGAGAAGACAGAGCGCTGGATTTTTCACCTCCTTTACAACCATACACCTACGAATTTTTACATTTCCTTCTTTCAAAATATTATTCCCTAAATCCAACCAGACTTTCCATCGTCTTTCTCTACCACTCCTTCAACTCGTGAAAATCTTCGTACGTATTTATCGGCAAAATATCGCATATTGATCAAAGACATTTTGATAATTTGGTTTAATTTAGGTTCATTTTAGTATAACTTTCATGCATCCTCCTTTTAGATTTCGGTCGGTCTCATGGAATATTCCGATATAGTAACATATTTTAAATGTATCGCTTTAACTTCAGCAAGCGCGCTCTTAATGCGTTGCCAATTTGCCTGTATGAATATTTAATCGAAATTTGCATGTGAAATCAAATTGTAGTAGACATCATGCCACGAACACAAAATCGTTGAACCGTTGAAATATTTAAGAGCTCTTCGTATTTGCTAAATACAGACTACGAAGTACAATTTCCTGTATTTGCGTTTTGAATCGTATTCTATGATGGTCGAACAGTTCATTTTATCTCACGTAAACGGTGTGTGGACTCAATAGTATTGAGTCCACACACCGCTTGATAAAACGAGTGGATTGTGTTTTTTTATTTTTTTTTTAATTATCGGCGGCCGTTAACATTGAAACTACACAAGCGGACACTCCAAGTTCGATTCCTGACGGATTTACTTCCGGGTTGGTTTTACTTTTAGACCATTTTACGTCTGAATTTATATTTTTCTGTAGCTTTTATGTTTTTCATCATAATTTCTTTTAGCGCTATAGAAACTTTACGAAAGGCTGCAGCTGATTAAACCTTTAGACAGTCTTCGAAATTTAAACTCCTTATCATCGGAACTTTGGATTTGAACTATGATTTTGGGTTTGATCTATAAGAATGCTTTCAGAAGTATAATTTTTGTATACAGTAAACTAATACACGCTCAGGTAGTTAGTGTTCATACATTGAATGACTTGCAATATCGTGAGTGATCGTGTATTACGGATCTAATAGTTTCGTTTGTATACAGTAAACTAATACACGCTCAGGTAGTGTTCATAGATTGAATGACTTGCAATATCGCGAGTGATCGTGTATTACGGATCTAATAGTTTCGTTTGTATACAGTAAACTAATACACGCTCAGGTAGTGTTCATACATTGAATGACTTGCAATATCGTGAGTGATCGTGTATTACGGATCTAATAGTTTCGTTTGTATACAGTAAACTAATACACGCTCAGGTAGTGTTCATAGATTGAATGACTTGCAATATCGCGAGTGATCGTGTATTACGGATCTAATAGTTTCGTTTGTATACAGTAAACTAATACACGCTCAGGTAGTGTTCATAGATTGAATGACTTGCAATATCGCGAGTGATCGTGTATTACGGATCTAATAGTTTCGTTTGTATACAGTAAACTAATACACGCTCAGGTAGTGTTCATAGATTGAATGACTTGCAATATCGCGAGTGATCGTGTATTACGGATCTAATAGTTTCGTTTGTATACAGTAAACTAATACACGCTCAGGTAGTGTTCATAGATTGAATGACTTGCAATATCGCGAGTGATCGTGTATTACGGATCTAATAGTTTCGTTTGAATTTTGATCTGACGAAATGTTGACATAAACTTAAAAACAAACTTTGACCTCAGGTGTTTCTTTATAAATATAGTTTTGATTGCACTATATGGCAGCTCTATTCATACTTAATAGCAATGTATGACGACCTATGTAGCCTAGCTGTTTTTCAAGACTTAACTACAACCCGTGGATTTCGGATTTAATTCCCGATAGTACCCAACAATAAAAAAGTATCTCTGTCTGGTAAAAAAAATCGTATGGGAACAATGCTCACACGCGCTAGATGTGTGCGAGTGTTATAGCATCTTAACGTGCGGTACTATTACTAACACATGCGACTACGAATAACGAGTTTCGTATTTACTTCAGTGGTTTTTCAGTCATTACCCGAAGGCTCGATGCCGGGGGGCGAAGATAATGTCTCACAGACATGATCTTCAATATCTCCGGATTATCAATTCGGATATGCTAAAGGGTACCATACGAAACAATAAGATGGCAATGTGTGTGGTTTTAAGGTAATAAAAACTTAGAACTAATATGTGGAAATTGCTAGTACATTAAAATCCCCTACTTGTTTTATTGCTTTCGATACAGTATTAACTGACCAAGCGATTAAAAAAGTCAAGTGCAAGGTGTGCGTAGAAGAGGTAAGATAGAGGAAGATGTGACTGGGTCAATCGGACTAGATGTTTAAAGAAGGTAAAGTGAGAAGTATGATTAATAGAATATTGTACATGACGAGATGTATGAATGTGGAGGAGTCGAAAGTTGTGTGGTTGGATAGAAATGTCTTGAGATTGAGGTTAAATAGAAATGTCTTTCTTTCTGCTACCCGCAAGGGGCACTCATGATACGCAATCCCTCGTGATTGTTTTTTTTTTTCCTTTTTCCTCTTCATTCCGCGAATTTATTGTCGTCCTCTCGTACCTATTAATTTTCTTTTGTTTAAACGGTATCTGAGTACTATCTTTATTTGGCTTTTTTTCGTATGGTACCATTCGATATATCCGAATTAGTGTTTCGAACATATTGAAGAGCGGGACTGGGAGATAATATTGTCTTCGGCCCCAGTAAGCGAGTATTTGGGTTTAGAACCTCTGGAGTATTAGCATAGACTCGCGAATACTCGGATGTTCTATTTCGCATTAATCTTTATTAAAGTCATATGAAAAATAAACGATATTTATGTTTTTAATGTCCAATATCTGTACGATAACGCAATTTATTTCCTTAATACCCTGAATCATTCCACCTGTATAAACCTTTTATATTTATTCTCTGTCCAGTCTCAGTACTAGCGCTACCCTACTCGTACAGTAAAGGTGCTTTATTCGACAAACGCCGGAGCCTGACTCTGTTGTCCTAGTGTTCGGTTTTCTTTGTATGGGGGTGCAAAAAAACGGAATGCGACCAAGACGGCATTTTCACTGTTTTTATTTATCTAGGTTTAGTATTTTTTATCGCAAAAAATTTAATAAACACTAAATGCTTCATACAACTCCTAAGATTTCTGACTTACAACGTGTCCTTTCGAAATATCAATAACTTGATCCAATCATACTTTCCTTGATGTTTCTCTACTACTCACATTTGTAATATATATTTGTTTGGCTAATATTTCTTCATTCATTCGTCCTACCCGCCCAAACCATCTCAGAGTGATCATCATCTTGCTTAACACATCACCCTTAAGTTCGCATTCATTCCTAATAACTTCTTTCCGTATTGTAATATATCACATTGGACACCGTGTATTCTTCTCAGTACACGAATTTCTTCAGCATCTTGGAGTATTTTTCCCCACCCACGTTTCACTCCCATACATGAAAGCTGGTACTAAAATACTGATGTGGACATTTAGAGTGTTTTTTTATTTAAGCTTTTCATTTATACCTGTGACGTTTGCAGGTCGTTGCACTGATTCTCTCCTACAACATTTTGGATACGTTTTACGTACCATTTAAAATTATCTTCTTTCATCCATTCTAGATAGATTTCATACATAATATTATATGGTACTTACGAGTATCGTGCTAACATAATAATAAAATTATCTTCTTTCATCCATTCTAGATAGATTTCATACATAATATTATATGGTACTTACGAGTATCGTGCTAACATAATAATAAAAAATAAACTCATAACAGTGTACGGTGATAAACGTTTCATCGAATATAAATATTATATTATATCAATATATTTCTATGGTTATTTATCGGGGCAAGTCTCTCCAAGTGTGCTACATTTGTAGCATCTCTAAATTGTCATCTTATAAAACCTCTTGAAGTCTAAAATCTTCTCAAATTTTCAATAATTAATTTCATACGATGATAGTCTTAGCGCTCAAGATACTGTCATTTTTGATAAATCTCATTATTTCTACGTAGCCTACCGTCTCAACGTTCCTTTCTTCATCATTATCACTGCATTATTCCCTTATGTACTAATTCCTTATTATACTTTGTTATTAATTATTAATATTAGTATTTGGAAAATTGTTTTGATGTTCCGCTTTGCCAGTACATATTCCGGTTTATCGTCAATCCATTGTGAAAAAGAGTATGTTTTTTATTCAATATGTTAATGAAATAACATTGATTTATCCATTACCCCCTAAAAAGAGATAACTCGCTGTACCTTTCTAAAAGAACTAACTCGACAGTAAGTCATCATTTTGGTCAAAATTCCAGGCCGAGTCCAACGGAGCCGCGAATCGTGCCCGATGAATATAAAACAGGAATTCATTTCAATATCTCTATTCGGTGTCTCTGGGAATCGTGGCTGATTTGATTTTGTTCGCTTTCACATTTTCATAGGGGAACATTTTTACTATTTCTGTTCAGTTTTTATTTGTAATTTATCTTCCCAACAGATCCATAAATGTATTGTCCAATTGAAACTAGATTTTTTTTATTTTTCTTTTATTCTGGTTTAATTCTATGTATTTTGAAAAATTGCAGTTTTTTTTGTGTCAGTGTAAGCTTTCTTTACATTTTCAATTGAAAATGTTTTATATTTGATAGAGCTCGTTTTCGCTGTATTGAATTGATCAAATACTGGAAAAACAAATAAAATACAAAAAATACGGTCAAAATATAAATTTTTGTTCTGTTTTTTTTATTAAGTGCCGTTACCATAAAAAATATTGATGTTCTTGGAATTAAGGAAGAAAAATGGACAATGGAAATAAAATATACTTAATCGGGTTAACTCAATGACCTAGTTAGTAAGACATTTGTCTTCCACGCGAGGGTTTCGCGTTCGATCCCCAATGTTAAAAAACGAATAAAGGATCCTAGTCTGGTTTATTATTTCATCTGGTTACAATAATTGGACGCAGTAGACGTGTGCGAGTGTTGCTTGCCAGTCCGCCTGCGATAGTATTTATATCACTACGTTGGCTCACTTGTTGTGTGCTTACTCCAGTGGTTATTAACACGAAGGCTCAATAATTGGGGTCGAAAAATTATAATGTCTCCCGGTTACGCTCTTCCACATGCCCGCACCTCAAATTCGAATATATTTAGGAGTACCATCGAATGAATTAGTCTGATTAACTCCTAAACTTCTGATAGTTGTATATGCATAAATGCTTTTTCACTACATTTTGGATACATTTTTATCAGAACATCCGATATTCTCGCGGCTAGATTCGCTCTTTGTCAGTGGGGATGTATCTTGACTGAAGGAACGTTATGAGGTATGAGATCTTTTGATATTATCTCTCTTAAATGTATTTTGTTCGCCATTATCTGAAAATATGACATATGCAATTCAATATATACTCTATGTATATCAATAATCCTATAATCATTAATTTCAGTATATACTTGTATGTACTCGTTTATCAATAATCCTATAATCATTAATTTCAGTATATACTCCTATGTATATCAATAATCCTATAATCATTAATTTCAGTATATACTCCTATGTATATCAATAATCCTATAATCATTAATTTCAGTATATACTTGTATGTATATCAATAATTCTATAATCATTAATTATTTGTTTAAAGTATAGAGAAAAAAACGTTTATAACGTTTATAAAATTGTCGCAAGTGTACCTCGTTGTCGCCAAGAACGTCCATTAAAGTGGACTACAAGTAAGCCTCGTTATTTCTGTGAAAGAGGTAAATTATTTCAGTAAATTAATAGCAGTTCAAGCAGTTGATTGGTATCAATTAT
The DNA here is from genome assembly GCA_949825065.1 of Odontocerum albicorne. NCBI lineage: Eukaryota > Metazoa > Arthropoda > Insecta > Trichoptera > Odontoceridae > Odontocerum > Odontocerum albicorne. The sequence goes on along the minus strand of CATKWJ010000473.1, from coordinate 16,092 downwards.
AACGTTGAATATATTATTGTTTTAATATATATTGACTCGAACACGTAAAGAAAATAACATCTATTAAAAAAATCCAGACGTCCTATCAACAATAAAATCATCGCTGAACTTTGCTTTATTCTTTCAACTTTACAAAGTTTCAAAATGTTTTCAGTATCAGTAATAAAAACGTGTCGCTGATCCGGATTATAAACTCCATCCCGATCGTGAGATACTTCAAAATGTCTTCCAAGTTTTCCCAACTAACATTTTCCGTAGTTTTGATTAGCAAACATCCTGAGATTCCGCCCAAGTTCGGCAATTTACAGATTATCCTTGTAAACCTATCGTCGTTGAGTAACTTCAAAAAATATCATCATTTCATTAATGTATTATTTTCTTCCGTAATTCAATATTCAGTAAGATTATATTTAATTTTTTTAGAGTAAATTCTTTTTATGTTTCAAAATGAAAACGAGTCCCTTTTTTACTTTATTTTCCTTTTTTTACTTTTATTATTATTTTTTAAAACCGTCTTATTAATGTTAATAACGATGTATTATTTTCATTGAATCTAAAATTTTATATTTCGTCCTTTCTCCCGGAATCGAGAGAGAAATTCTGGAAAAGACAGTTTCTTTTGTTGAGGAAATCGCGCAAAAATGTCATAAGCTTATCACAAAGCGCACCGAATTGTCACTTGTTACGAAAGGGATTAAACGAGACCATAAATGCCGCTATCCTAAAGACTGGAGCTCGACTTGTTTTGTTAAGAGACCCACTTGGAGTTCCTTATTCACTTGGAATAAATGATAAAAGGTATTTCGGCGAGATTATTATTTCGCTATGGCGACGTTATGGGTGAAAAGGACTATTTTTGAAAGATTATCATACACAACACATTAGCTTTATATTTTGGGACTTGAGGCTTCCTCAGTATTTCTACTTACTTCTACTAACAACAATTAAATGAGTTGAATTTAGTAAGTACCAGTTTAGTAAGTACCACCATTTGCTTGAAGCTTAATCTTAGTTATGTAAAAGTGAATTGGACATAATTATGTAAAAAGGATCCAGTTCACATTTTATTGATAACGAAATTTAACCATGATATTCATTGCTATTTTGGCACACACACGATTGATTGATTTGTTACTTTGATGATTCAAATAAACAGAAAAATGGGTTTGTGGATTGGGCTATTTTTGCAAATATACGCCCATATCATAGAAACAAGTTATTTCTTTGTTGTTTGTGTAAATGGACATATATCCCAATCTACATTCTACCTGTACTGAGGAAATATCTCGTCGCTTTGTATGGAATTGTATGGAACAAAAGAACTTGAAGGCGTAATGTAACCATAACATTCACATTTAACTGGCATGATATTTTTGCACGTCAGGATCGATCTATGATTTTTAGATATTTCGTATAAATATTTTTTTTTACTTTAAGTTTTTTTTATAATCACATTCACTGTCCTTCGATCGTCAAAAGATAGCCTTAAATGTTTTATCAATTTTATTTGATACTTCGAAGTATGCGACATATTGAGATATTTCTAATATTGTCTGTTAATTGGACATTGCATGTATCTCAAGAGTTCTTACGTGACGTACGAGGATAATACTCGTGTATATATACTCGTATATTGGTCGAACTTCCGACTGATGGAAGGTGAAAAATTTGAGAAACAGAAGAACATGTATAATGAGATATGTAAGGATGGGTCAAAAGTTGTATTAGAAGGTGTAGAAATCTGTCCTCTTTGCCTACCCCAAAACGGGGCATGACGTGATTGTGTATATTTATTTATTTAAATAATTTATTTTACATTGTACGATTAGGCGGATGTATTGACAAGCGTCAATCTTTTCCAACCTAGCGTACATTGTTTTACAAAGTGGTTTTTAGTATGTACTCGTATGAGTAATATCAATCGACTTGATTCTGTTTACAATTTATGTACGAGTAAGTCAATTTAGTTTTTTTCTGTCTCCGTATCGCTTAACAATTTTTATTTACAATATTTTATTGTTTCTCATACACAGATTTTCGTTCACGCCTCACTTCACTGGGTTTATCTTATCCTGTCCTGAGGCGACAAACTTACAGATGTATGATAAATAAGTAAAAGGTCTATCTACAAAAAGGAAACATATGGCACAAATAATTTAAAGGGTATAAACGGTAAGGTGCAAAGCGCATTGACTAAAATATCAAGAAAAAATAAACAATAAGATTGACAAGGCAAAATGTAATTTCTATTATTATATAAAATTAAAAGAATGTCTTGTGTTGTTAATAAATATTGTATTATACTCGTATTACAATTTCCTTGAATACAACTTGGCGATCTTATTGCCATATGGCAATATCTTCCAATCTACTAGAAAAATATTAAAAGATACCTTAAGTAAAAACCAGACTGGAATCTTTTTTGTGAAATCCGTGTTGCAATGGGAATCGAACCCGCAACCCTCAGGTCGGTAGACAAGCGTCTTACCAACTAGGCCGCGGAAGTTCTATATATATATGGTATATCAGTTACTTCTCAAAAAAGGTCAATTTATTGAAATCAGACGAGTCGTTTTATTAATTATTTCGAAACGGAGACCGTTCTATGATCACGTGCGTTATCAATTTATCTCTTAGCGCAGAGCTCCCGGTCTAGATGTTCACTTTTATTATTTCCGATTTCCTCTTTCCGAATAATAAATTCGTTATGCTCCTTCTTGAGAATACCCCCTGAAAGGAGGAAATTGGATTATTTAGTAATCGTCAATCTCGTATTGTAGCATTTGTACACTGTGTGTAAATCTGTCCGAGTGAAAGGCTATTAATTCAGCCTTTCTCAATCTTTATCATTCTTAAATCGGTGTGGATTTTTGTTTTCGGAGATCTATGTTTAATTTTTAATAAATATTTTCTCAATAATTATGCTAGTTGACTAAGTAAGCAATTAAATTACTTGTAGGCTTAATTTAATATATTTGTAATATTACATTCAGGTATTCATTTACTCACCTACCATCAGGATCTAGGGCCGACGATACGCTCCAGACACCTCTTTTCTGATTATTGTGGACAGTCAGGGACATTCAGACACACCACACCACGTCATTCAGTGTATGTATTGTATTTCACTTTCGTTGTTTTCAGTACGAATGGATTTATTGCCATGTGACAATATTTTTCAATCGACCGAAAATATGTTAAAGAGGCCTTAATTGAATGCCAAACTGGAATGCTTTATTAAAACTCATCACGTTGTCACAGAAGACATTCATTAACATCAATTAATATAAATAATGAATTGATTTATTTTTAAAATTTCATTCAAGTCGATCCTCAACCCACGTGTTTACATAAACTGTCAGGAATTATGAAGGGGTTTAATTTATTTTAGGTAACTAGATGGTTGGTATTTTATTACAATTATTTTTTTTGGAAATTTTCTTTTAATATTTCTGTTAAATTCTCTGGCTCTATGTTGGGCTTCGGCCCACACTTTGGGGAAGGCAGAGTTAGCCGTTAGCGTGCCAAGATGAATCGGCCCGTTTCCCTATCGTCAACTCATTGATTACTGAAGTCTCAAGGCCGTTGCTACCTCCGTTGGGGTTGTTTGCCCACCAATATGAATCCGTCAGTACAATAGTCCTTCGCCTTACGGCGACAGGATTTCTCATTTATTATTCAATTTTATAAAAGTACTTTTCGATCGGAAGTTTTATACAACGAATCAAGCGAATGGTCTATTAATATTGAATCTACATAAAAAAACAGCCGGAAAATAAATATGTTCTTATGATTCAACTAATCTTCAAATATGTGAACATGTTTCCATACTTATTATTTTTTTCGCACTCCGTGTAACTTTATTTTTTTGTGTTACAAAAATGTGTATTTGCAACCATGACAATGTTTATTAAAAGATATATTGTTTGTGGAAAATGTATACATGCCTTACCTTTGTTTACGGAACGAGTTGTCATATATTTAATTGTTTTAGCATCTAGTATTATGCATTATATTTAATTCATTTAAATAAAAGAAACGTTCATTACCTCGTACTCGGCTAGTGAAGCATCAATACACTGCATACATAATTTCGTTTCAAATGTTTTTTTCACCTTTGCCTTTTCTTTCGCATATTTTAAGTAGTACAAAGACGTTAATCAAAACTTACCTGCATTTTACATACTGTTTACATTTACTTCGATTATTTTTACTGCTAAGTTTTCCTAACGCTACGTAATTTAAACATATCGATAGTTCTTGAGCGACCTTTTCAACATTTACGCATTTCCAATATACACACACCGCTTATTTATCATACTTTTGTATTATATACGCAAACATTAATATAATTAAACGAGTATTATATATTTTCCTATGTTAATTTTAAAATGTTAATATTACGAGTAGTACTCGTATTATATATTTAACACTTTCACGCAAATACGTCTGGCGGATTTATAGCTCTAAAGCATACGAGTATTTTTCCAATTAACTAGATTTATTTTCATAACTATTATTGGTGTCCGTGTCTTTAATACGAGTATAGTGTATTATGGGAAGAAAATATATATTTTTTATGTACGAGTATATTCTTATCGCAGTCATTTACGTATTACACGTTTTCCTAATACTTGTAATTAAAAAAAAGAATATCAAAACCACGTATAAAACAATTGATAATTTCAAGATATTTAATAAAAATGTGTATGAATAACGGGGCAGGCAGAGAGGATATAGAACCAGACTATCCTATCGCGACACACATATTTCGCCGCCTCTACGTCCATACACCTTTTCATACAACTTCTACGTTTTCTCAGACTTTTAAATTTCTTCCTTTCAAAATATAATTCGCTCGATCCATTCATACTGTCCTTGGTTTTCTTCCACCATGCCTTCCACTCATATTTGCACTGTATATTTGTTTTGTTGGTCTTTCTTCAGTTATTCATTCTACATACCCAAATCATCTCAAAATGCATCGTAATATTTATTTATTTAATTTACGACACAACAGTGTCTTTTATATGCAAATGCACAAAATACTACCAAATTTAGCCAAGAAGACTTACGTAATTGTGGAACACTTATTTAATGGTGGCAAAAATTTGTTTTTAGTGGAACAACGCTTACATACGAGTAGAACAAGAATAATTGGATTTTTCGAGAATTTTATGGATAGATCTTGAGATTTAAAAAACACATGGGCTCACTTGTAGCACGATATGCAAGTTGCTTTGCAGAATCGAAACCTTCCACATGTACAATAGATGCAGGGTTAGTCAACTCCAGAGGCAAAGTACTCTCCTTATATGTTTCGTTTATACTAGGTTATTTATATTAATAAAGAAGAGTACACAGTTAGTAGATATTTCTTAATATTGTTGTGATATTCTGGCGAATACTATGTGTACTTATATTAAAAATATCTAAATTGTTGCGAAACTCATTTCCAAGTCTTTGAGTTAATTTTATAATTAGTGTAGCAATTTTCGGTATAAAACGGATTATGCTGTCTAATGGATCTAGTGGGAATACGAAGTGAAATGCTTGCGAGTAAGTGAGGCGCATCGATCACAGTGAATGATTTTGTAAAGTAGTGCTATATCAGTTATTTTTCTTCTGTCACAAAGTTTCAAGAGTTTCATTGCATTTAACAAGTAGGGGTAATTTATTTATTCGTGTGGTATTCCTAGTTTAAAATTAATGACGGCTAGCAATTTATTTTGTACTCGTCCAAAGGTTTTGTGCATGGGCGGCGTAATAAGGAGGTATATTGATGAGTTGAAGTCTAGACGGCTACGTACCAAAGAGCAGTAAAGAAGTTTTAATGTTCTGAAATCCTAAAAATGCTGGGCATTTCTTAGTACATCAGCTTTGAGTTCGTGTTCATCCCTAATCACTTCATTCCGTATTATGTCATACTTAGTGAAGGAGAGTGTTTAAATTACATTAAAATTTAACAATTTATAAGATTATATTAAATTGACGAGTTTTTCTTGAAGGAATCGAACGACACATTAAAAGCGTCTATTCAGGAAACACGGTTAAAAACTGTGATTGATCTCCCTACGGGCATTTCCAAAGACATATACAGATTGATATTATAATACATTGATAGATGCGTTGCCTTAAATAATTATCCAGAACGTACGCCTCATGACTGTCCAAAAAGGATGAGTTTGACTATAATAGATTACCCCATAAGCAAACAAAAAAGTGGACCCCATTAGCAATTCAATCGAGTCGAAAACCTCCTCGTTTTCAAAACAAAATCAACAATTAATATATTCTTTAGTTGGTGTTGCTCATTCAAAGTAATTATTTCCATTTATAACAAAAAAACTAAAACTGTGGAACTTATCCAGTATCATGAGTTGCGAAAGATAAAATTAAAAAAATTGTATTTAAAATTAACGGATACCAAGGGTAGAGAGGAAATAGATAGTTGAAGAAATTTTAATTCAGGAAAAGGTATGAAATATGATAAACAAGAGAGCATTTATGAGCAAGATGAATAGAAGGACGCGAAGATTGTCATATCTGCCTGCCCCAAAAGGGATATGACATGATGGGTATGTATGTACAATATATGTCCATATAATTTGGTTTGAACGATTTTAGACTTTTTGTTAATATTGACATATTTACGCCTCGTATTTTTTATGAAACTTATTGTGGTCTTACATTTTATAGTTCTGGTAAGACTATTGCGTAATAGAAAACCTCGCGTGTCTCCTCTTGATATCACATCACCAGTCACTGACACCGTTGCTGAAAGGCAACAAAATCGCACGGTGGTGTCACTTGGTGAAAATCCAACCTTTTGTTCTGTTCTATGACCATGTCTTCGTGACAGGAAGCGTCGCAGCCTGTTGCTTTGTTCTTAAGCGGAAATAATCAATTCTCGGATTAGCAAATAAATCAGTAATGAAAAGGCGGATCCAGACAAGGGTATCGCTTATCTCGCTATCGTTTTCTTAATCCCGTTGACAATTGACTTTATCTTATTTGTATAAAAAAATAAAGCTTTATTTAATGTCATGGCTCTTATTCTAGAAACAAAAATCTATTTTGTGATTTTTTTCTTATTTACTGTATACTTTGTTCATGTATTCATATAAATAATATTTTACTTAAGTTAAATTAATCAGTGTTAGGATAATTTATCGATATATATTTCATACTTGAAAGCTTATTGCAATATTTTATTTCTTTATCGTTTTTCCTTTATTTGGTTGCTTGAAATACTGATCCAAACAAAAATATCAAGCGGCAAATTATAAAAAGAATCATTTTAGTCAGTTTAAAATTAAAATTCCTTTCTGTAATTTTGTCTTTTAAGTTGTGTATAGACCATTGTAGCATAACGTTACATTCCTTGCAGGAGTTTTGAGTTCGATTCCCGATGGTAAAAGATAATGTGCTAGTTTCGTTTTTCATATTAAGTAATTCTAACAATTTTCTGATTAGTAGAAAAAAAATCTGTATAACAATAAACCCTCCATTTTGCATTGTATACAGTGCAAGTTAAATATAATTCAATAAGATTGTTGATGCGTCAATGACCACCATTGGACATGGACTATTGAGGAGTACCGAGTTTAGTGACTCCTTGCTCCTGAATTTGGTAGGTTTTATTGGCTTATGAATATTGGATTATTTTTTACATTACATTTTTTGTTACGTCACATTGTTTTCCTTAACATATATTCTACATTCAGTTTACATATATTCTACATTCAGTCAATGATCACCACATTACAAGACCACGTGTTTCCACAGTTTTGACGTGAAAATCGTCTTTGTGACGCGACCGCCTTGCCACGTGGCAGTGACATCTCTCCATGTCGGCTGCTTCGGCGGGGCTTCGTCATTTAATATGCCAGGTCTATTTATTTTTAACAAACCACGTGATTATTCTATTTGTCTTACTAATAGACTCCTACATCGATTTCCATCCCTAAAACGTGACTTGACATTGTTTATTTTGTTTTGAAAATCACGTTATTTCAATGGTTTAATTGTTTTTTTTTATTATTGATTGTGCAAAACTTGATTTCGATAAGTTTTGACGAACATAAAACATCTTCAGAAATGTTTTGCATTCAGAACCATGGGATGAAACCACCAGAAATGAATAATTACTTAGCAGTAGAAGAGTAACAACTCTATTTTTTTAGATTTTATACCTATGAAAAAAATTTAAAAGGAGAAATTATTTTGTTTTAAATAATATAACATACTCCATATAGTAACATTACATTTTATATATATTCTGCATTCAGTCAATGATCACCACGTTACAAGACATTATTTTAGATAGAAGTATTAAAACCCATGAATGGTTTTAATACTTCTATCTAAAATATTATATAATATCAACATTTTGCATAGTTGTTTAATGTTTATATAAGCCAATGGCATACTGAAAAACATATATTCAAACCAAACAATATCAAGATCTTCTAAAATGATGGTTCACAATAGCGTATTAGTTTCAACATTGATGTATGGGAGTGAAACGTTGACTTGGAAAGGAATGAAACGTGCAGAGCAAATGCAAATTGCTTGATTTCTTTATTTTACATGACAACTATTATATATGTTGTTTATAGTTAAGGCATTAACGTTGTGGAGGTTTAAAGACATTGTAATTTATTTTTTATCAAACACTGTTTATTCCACTTTTTTGTAACGGTATAACCCTACCGGTTTCAAGGTTTTCACCTCATCTTCAGGGGAGCACAAACAAGACTAAATTCTGTTCGAACTGATACCGATATACACGCTTCAACGGTTGGGGGGTTGAGGGGTGAGGGAGGCATAGGACGATTTCGGCCAAGAGCGGAGAGATTTTGGGGAAATAACTGTTCAACAGATGTTCCGATCGGTGTACTGACTTACAAATTTCTAGGGCCTCTAATCTGTCCAATTTATTTCCGTTACTACTGATATGTAAGAATTTGACATCATCGATAGAAAAAGTATGGTTTTCACGGTGACAATGATTAGCCATTTCAGAATAAATTAGAGGATTTGTTAAGGCGGATTTGTGTTCACGAAATCTCTTTTCAAAAGATCTTCCTGTCTTTCCTATATATAAATTATCAGTCAGCACATAAAAGTTTATACACACCACTGTTGCTAAGTATTCTAATTTTGCCTTTCCCATTAAATAAGAGTTTCTGGAGATTAAAATTAATGTAAAAAGCTGGTTTTATGTGACTTGGAATATTTTTGTTTATTTCGTATATGTTTTTTTATAAATAGGACTTTGCTCCATTTATAGGTATGCTTATAGGTGTCGTTAAATATATAATCTTTTATAAGTTTCTTTTTTGTTTAGTTTTTTAAAAGTGAATCAATGAGGCTTCCAGGATAGCCATTATTTGTAGCTTTTTTTATGGTTATTAATTCATTTTTAAAATTGTCGGTTAATGGACACTGAGCAATCTATGAAGCATACAGTTAAAGGCGGCAAATTTATGGTTATTACGATGGCTGGAAGTTGATGGAATTATAGTCTGAATAAGTATTTTTCCTATATACGAGTATATCAAAGTCAAATGTGCCATTTTTCCAAGATAATGTTAGGTCCAAGAAATGTAATTTTCCGTCCTGTTCTGTTTCTAGTGTAAATTTTATAAAACTCTATAGAATTTAAATATTTAAGAAATTGGTGTAATTGTCTATCGGTACCCGTCCAAACACAAAAAATGTCATCTGCATACCTAAACCAGCACAAAACATTTTTAGTTAACTTAAACTTACTCCTAAAAATAGATTTTTCAAAATAGTTCACAAATATTTCACTGAGGAGTGGAGACAACGGTGAGCCAATAGCAATAATCATTTTGCCTACTAAAATGCAATGTAAAACTTAGCCTCTAGAATCAACCTCCGCAGATTTCAAGTCTAGGCATGTCGTAGCCAGTTTACAATAATGTGTGGATTTGTGTCGTTAATGAAATTATCCACTTTATCACATGCTCGGCCTGCCATCTCACCCTCGGGCTTGTTGTTTGAAGAGCCGTTTTAAGATTTGAAATTGTACAATATAACTATTAAACTAAACTTGATTAATCTCTCTCTCTTTGATTATCAGAGAGTAAGGATTCATTACAATTTTCGTTTTGGCAAAGTTCTAAGTAAAATGTATAAGTTCGCGCTAATTTATGACAACTTAATTGAGCACAGTGAGCTAAACTGGCTTAGCGCGCTCCGCACCGTTCGCCGCCTTTACTGTGTTCCGCTTGATTAAACTTGTCTCCAGCGAATACGTAATTCTTCCATCTCAAGGGACTGGTGTGTGATCAAGTGGACTTGTTTCTAAAACTGATCCATTCTAAAGGATGTAATTATCACAGGTTCTCTCAGTAGTACTCGTAATTATTTATTCAGTCTTAAGTGAATGTGTGATTTTTAATCAATTTGTTAAATTGTTGGATAACGTCCATTTTAGTGGAATCAACACATATTTTTACATCACTTGATTTGTCGGCGGCCGTGATATAACAGTTAACATTCACACCAAGCAATCGGGCGCCCCATGTACGATTTCTGGCGTATTCGCTTCCGAACTGATTTTACTTTTAGACCGTTTTAAATCGGAATCTCAGTTTTTGCTGTAGTTTATGTGCTGCTTATCATAGATTCTTACAGCGCTATTCAACAACGCAAAAATAGCTCGATGTAAAATGAATTCTTTCTAACGCAAGGATGCAGCAGACGTAATCTGCCGTCGTCTTGGAAATATTTCCTCGCAATCGGTTTGATCTGTCATGACTATGTGCTTGCTGAATAGCAACAATTTGTACACAACAAAGTAATACACGCGCGAGCATCTTCCTTTCGCAGGATGACTGACAATTATACTTGATCACAAGGAATTGCCTATCGTAGACTTGATCAAAATGATCTTCGAACTTTATTTAGCTAGACCAATTCTTCGTTATGTATTGTATGAACAGACGAGGTTTGTCTTTGTTGCAGTTTTAAAGTGATGGACTTAATTAGCATTTGATTTATATAGTACACAAATAACATCCCTTCATTACATTATCAATTCTTATGGTATACATTTCAACATATCCGATCCGGTGATTGGAACATGTTGAAGCCGAAAGACAATATTGTCTTCGGCCCTATTAATCGAGCCTTTGAGGTTAGATTACTGGTGTAGGCACGGAACTCGCGGTTCGTCATCGTACGTGTTGGCAATACTACTCCGCATATGAAGAGGCAACATCATTCGTAATAATCCCAGCCTGGTAACAATACACACGTATTGTTACCAGGCTGGGATTTTTATTTTGGATACCTTCGGAAATCCAACTGTAAACCCCAAGATGGAAGTCAAGCTTCTTACCAACTAGGTCACGGAGGTTGTCAACATAGTCAGGGCCTATTTTGTAATCTTACGCGAATAATGCCTCTGCTCCTGATGCTACGACTAGTATATTACATATAATTAATATTTTTGACAATCTAACTCCTAACGTTGTGACATAGCTGAAGAAGATACATTGCGTGTGATGACTACACACAGTAGAAGATAAGTTTTTATTGCTCCAATTAATTGATGACATTTTTCAAAACTTTAAGATATTATTTTAAACTTGACATCGACCGTGGTTGAAAGAAATATAAAAATATTAGATCGTGCTATCCGAATATGTACATATTAAATGGGAAATTGTATGGATTTTAGAATCGTGTACCGTAAAAATAAGTGTTTTAATTTTTTCCGTATTCTTGGAGAGAACCACTATCGACTTTGTCTAATTGTTCGAGTATAATTAAATGGTAGAACTTTTCACACTTTTCAATATAATGCTAAGAAACAATTTCAAATAATTATGTTTTTTATAAAACATAATAAGCTTGCAAAAAGATCTGATTTATTTCAAATAAAATATAATATGAACATTGTACAAATAATTCAGGAGTCAAATGAACCAGTTGACGATAGTCACCCTCGATGATTTGTTAGAATTTGTAGTGTTTCTCGTAACATATGTTACACACATTTTCCAGTAAAATTGGAATCCTATTTAAACTTGTCGATTTTATGGCTTCTCATTAATATATACAATATTTTTATTCTTCGAATACTTGAAATCAGTTCTCATGCTTTGTAGTGGAGTTTTGAATATTTTATAAGAACGCGTTGATTGTCACTGTTCGTTTTGTTTTAGTTGCGAGTATGGTAATGTTCTTTCCAACTCGAACCCAACTTTGCCGTCGATCCTTATCCTTTTGTGTCTGTGTGTAACATTATGGTTTTGGCACTTTCCCAACATTCATAAGATAGATTTCTATTGTTTATAGAGTGGAAGTAACATTTTTATTGTTTCTGTATAAAATTATTTTCGACTTGAATACTTAATAACTTGCCAAATCTGGGATAAAACTTTGATTTTTCAATTCTATTATTTATTTGTCTCTCTGAACTTAATTTTTTTTGTATTAAATGTGTAGTAAACAAGTTTTTACCTCTTATTACTTAAAAGTTAGCTCACAGGGCGTTTATATTTCCGGCGTAGTAGAATATAAATGTTTTAAAATTCGGCCATGAAAATGTCGATTTCGGTGAAGATTTCAAAGTTTCAGAATAAATTATTGAGATTAACGAAAATCGAAAGCAGTGAAAATCTTCCATTGTTTTTTTTTCAAATTGGTTTTACCATCTTCATAAATAAAGATAAAACCTGAGAGTGTGCGCATCACATGGGTTTGTTATGTTTTCTCTTCCACGTTTTACCATCTTCATAAATAAAGATAAAACCTGAGAGTGTGCGCATCACATGGGTTTGCTATGTTTTCTCTTCCACGTTTTTAGATCGCAAAACTAAACCTTAACCAATCTCCGTTTGAATCTTCCCGCGAACCCGGGACAGGAAGGGGTTGAAGAAGATCTTTTTTAAATATTCGTGGGCCGGGACGGGCCAGTGACGAGAGATCGCGCTAGTAAAAATACTCGTAGGTCGAGCCCGTGACGAGAGATCACATAACTTATAATATTTTTATTACGTAATTTCATATTCAATCGAGTCTCAACTCTTAGATAAACAGCGCAAGTTTCAAATTTAACGTGCTTCTTCACAATTGTGATTTTAACCGTGAAGTAATTTCAAGCACTAAACTCCGGTCTCGGTTTATTCCCTGAAATAGGTACAGTTTTACCTTAAAACTATTGAAGCGATACAAACTTTGTGAAAGTGAACTTAATCTAGCTATGGAATAGTTTCTCCGCCATAAGACTTGCTTCGGAAATATGATTAAACCGTTGATGGTAGCTCCCCTCGACTGCAGAAGTGTCTTTATTGGCGAAATTCAAACGGCACGTTTAGTACTGCAATATTTTACTTGAATGGGTTTTCATGATTTTATTTTAGATCAGAATCGTAGAAATAAATAATAATTTAATTTTTTTTTGAGAATCTGTTTATTTTAGGAATATCTCGAAAGAAACAAAAAAAATACTAAGTTTTATATAGTATTATAGTATAATTAAAAAAAGGTTTCCTTATTTTACTTTGTTATTTTGTATTTTGTCGCTTACTCAAAAATATTGTGTTTACATTTTAAAGTTTATCCTACAACGACTACCGTGACCTAGTAGATAAAACGCCTGTCTTCTAACCCGGGGGTTGCGGGTTCGGATCCCGTTAGAAGCCAGATTTAAAACCAATCCAAAATGGTTGTCACACAAGGTTTCTAACATCTATCTGGTCGGCTGGAAATGATTACCAAGTTGCACTGTGTACAACGAAAGTGTAGTAAGATACAATGCTTAAAATATTTATCGAATTAATTAGATGTAAAAAACTGATTCAAATTTAGTTATTTTGACTTGCGTAAAAAGTAAAAAAAAAACTTTTTTGCACCTACTCGTAGTAGTCATTACTTTTGCACCTACTCGTAGTAGTCAATACTTTTGCACCTACTCGTAGTAGTCAATACTTTTAACCGAGTAAATGTTCAATTTTGGGGAAAATGTCATTAGATATAAAGTATTATCTCATTCTTATTCCACATATTCTTAATTAATTTAATTAACATTACACGCTTTACACACGCTCTAGGAATTAGGCAAAATATAGTATGTTGTCGGAAATATGCATACGTGTATGTGTATTCTCTAACAGGTAATAAGCCTCTATTGACGGAAATATGCATACGTGTATTCTCTAACAGGTAATAAGCCTCTATTGACATTTTTTCGTAGTACAAATTTATTTATATTTAATACACAGCTTTTAAATTTATCAATATGTTTTTCATATTGTTATTCTAGTCTGACTGTTATAGTCTTGAATATTGAAAAGGAAACGTCTAAACAATTTCCATAGAGTTATGGACTTTGTAATACAGTTAAGTGCGAAAATGAAAATTAGGAGTATCGCTCTAGGCATCGGCATTCAGACACGAATTTACTGTCTAGTAACACCAAAGAATTGGTTAATACACGTACGCCATAATAATACCGACCCACGCACGGCTTCTGTTTCAGAAACCACAATATTGTGAAACTATGGGTAGCGGATCGTGGAATCGACGTTTATTTCTGACTGAGTCCAAAACATTTAAAATTGTGAACAACTCCCGATAAAACGAGCAAAATAGTCAATCCTTAATATTCAGAAATTTCTTAAGAGTTAAATAATGTTTAATAAAAATCGTCGGATTTAAAAATATTACAAATTTTTGTTTAATCAAACACTAGATCATACGACTAAAGCACTTTCTATTTTTTATATTTTCATACCGACTAACGTTAATAAATAGACCGACCTTAATAAATAGACCTTGTCGATACATGCGTATTAGGACATCCCTAAAACAATACTCCTTAATATACTCGTATTTGTAGAACGGTTACCTCCCATCTGACAACTTCGGATTTGATTACGATGGTAGTTCAAAAACATTTTTTTTCATGGATCAACTTTTTATAGTCGAATTGCAAACATTTCCACATGGTAATTATTCGTTCGAAGGATGTTCATTCAATGGCAGTAGTGTACTACGATACAGTAATGAGAAAATGGCTCAAATCAGCTAAACGTTAAACTGTTTTTTTTTTCATTTATTTTTGGCTTTGACAAGGATGGGATGAATCATTATATTATAGGTAGATTAAAAAAAATGATTTTTTTAAATAAACAAAATCTAGTGTATGACATATATTTAATTTATAAAAATGTCACGAATTAATTAATAGTTAGCCTTAATTCGCGGACGTCCACGTACGAGTATATTAGTCGGCAGTATTGTATTAATTTAGAGGCAACTAATTAACTCGATGGATTTTATTATCTTCGCAAATGTTTTTTACCAATTAGCCCCGACAACTGAACTATTTATTCAATCGATATCAATTTTCATAATTGAATTGTCATTATTGTTTTTTTATCTGATTTTCTCCGTTATCTGATTTGGAAAATTTCCATTATCTTTATAATTGCAAACAAAATATCCTCTCATCGTGATTCATAAATCAATTTCCGTGAAGTTAGCAGCAAACTAATCGCTTCATTTACAGACAAAGGTGTTTGAATGCCGATTTGAAAATTATTGTCCGGTGTTTCGACGCAACTGCACTCGATTTGAATACAATGCCGAGACACTGACTATACTCGTAAAACGGTTCAGGGAACCAGGCAATAAGACATTTCAAAAACTGTAGAAGTACTGTGCCATCGCATTTTCAAAATTGATTCATTTACGATTATGTACTTACACTCTCCTTGTAAAAAAAAGAACCATAATTTTTACGCGAGTTCTTCAGAATTAAAATCTGATTTTTTTTTAAAACTCGAGATTGGAATATTCTTATGTTTTTTCAATTGGATTACGCCACTTGTTAAATTTTCAGATTAATCATTTTATCATACTAGGCGTATCCAGAAAGTAAGTGTACTGAGTCTCACGACCGGATGGATTTTATTTTCGACATGTTGGCTACACTTCCGTGTAGCCTGACCCTTCGAGACCGGTTCGAGGTCAGTACGTTGAGAAGTGTCGACGCGACAACACGTTTCGTGAAAAATGTCAATCCAATCTCCCGCCAAGTGCGAAATA
>CATKWJ010000472.1:0-27500 GCA_949825065.1 Odontocerum albicorne | reverse complement strand
TCTAATATTTTGGATGCTATATACGTTGTAGGAATACCTACCTAAATAAATAAATAAATAAATAATTGTCAAAATGAATAAGTGAATTGTTAAACACAATTAAACTAAATTAATTATTGTCAGATAGTAAACATACAGGGGCAATGACCGATGAAGAATTCAATGATTGTCACACACTATGAACAACAACAATATTTACTATTTACAACGTCTGCGAATTGTTTAGCCATCTCCAAATATAAATAATTAACCTACCGCCAGTTCATGCGCTTGAGCAAAGCAGATATGTATCGCGAATGTATTCACTCATTGGTATAAATTACTCGGACGCCGAGAAATAAACATATTATTATTGTCATTCATTCAACTGTCAAGACTTATTATTTATCACCCGCTGTCACTTTCGCTTTTTATATCCGCATTCCTGAGTCTATATTTATTTGAATACAAATCAAGATCATCACGACAAATAAACATAAGCAACCCGCTATAACGTTATATGCTAGAAATTATTCTTATTTGATACTAAGGGAATAAATCTTTATAGTGATACGATTTGTCTTTTTCCAGAGATTTGTCCAACGTCCAACCTAAAATAACATACAAAGAACTATTAAAAACCTACTTATATTAAAAATACAGCTGTAGAGGAAAATCATTTTTTTCAGTCGTATGGTATCTTTCGATAAATCTTAATCGGTGATTCACGTATATTGAAGAACGTGGGCGGGAGATAACATTGTCTTCAACCCCATTAATTTTATTGTTATGTACTACACTTTCGATTTAACTGGTGAACTAATTTCCATGTAGCTTTTCCCATCAACTAAAAAATATGCTAGCCAACGAGAAAAATGTTAAAGAGACCTTAAGCGAAGACATGAATCCTTTTAAAAAGTCTGGGTTCCAACGGGAATCGAACTCGCATTCGGGCTGAAAGATAATCGTCTCATCAACTAGGCCACGGGGGTTGTCAAGTAGAAAATTGAAATGTATGAAAAATGGCTACTTAAAATTGCGCAGCAACTCGCGTGTGGATAAAAAAAAATAATAATTTAAATTACAAATGAGGCATAATATAATTCTTTGAGCTTACATTTATAAAAAAAATTGGGGTGGTGATACATTTATCTCAGGCGAAAATGTTTTACAAAAAAATACGCAGTTTTTGAAACATTATTCCAGCCAAGATAACATGCGTGTAGTAAACGACCATTACATTTAAATAAATGCTACCGATTTATATGGGATATTATTAAGTCTAGTTGCTAGTGTGGAGTAAAGGATGACACATTTTTTTTATGAGATCTAGCAAAATGTATGCAACAAAATTATTGTTGAATATATCTTATTTAGAAAACATATTACTATTCTCGTTTTTACAATACTTTGGGAATTGATAACTTCTGCGACTTAGTGCCAGAATGTTCGTGTTCTTCCCCTATATTTGAGTTTCGCTTTTCAATGATGATCAAATAAAAAAAATCATATTTTTTAATTCAAATGCTTGATAAATAATTGACTATCGAAAAATATGCTTTAGTTTTGTTTAATTTGTTTTTATTCTTTTGTGTATATTTGACAGGATAAGTGCTCTTCAGAAATTCCTTCCAACTAACTCGTTTTTCTTGGCAACGCAAAGTTCTTTGAATAAGTTATTCATTTTACAAATAATATATGTGTTAATTCAAGTAAAAAATCTTACCAGTAATGGTAAGAATTCGTTCAATAATAAGTATAGAAAAGGAGGACATAAGAGTATGCTTAGTAATGCAACATTTTTTCAATTCTCTCTTGAACATGATGGATGGCGCATTTCTGATAACTCCTGGTTTCATTATGTATAATGAAAGTTTTATAAAATATCAGTGTTGTAGAAGAAAGTGTAGAAAACGTGATATAGGAAGACCAAGGACAGTATAGATGAATCAATTGTTTGATATTTTGAAATAAGTAAATTTAAAAGAGTCAGAGAAATTTAAGGAGTTGTATGATGTGAAAGAGGAGAATTTGTGATTCAAGCGAGAGTTAAACTCTGGCGCTTTGTTTTATCTGCCTACACCAATAGGGAAACGGCGTCAGTGTATATTTGTGTGTATTATAATAAAACGATGAAAAAAAAAGGATGATCACATGCTCAAATATTCGCTTTAAATTAAAAGTGATGCAAGGGGTAGGATATTATCACTTTAAACAGGACGATTAACAGTTAAAAATGGGTAATGAGGAAATTTATATGAACACCGATATGAAAAATCCGTTTGAGAGCCCCACAGAACTGTGCTCTACCAGGTACACTATAAGGTTAAGGCGTGTGTGCTCACACTGATTCATGTATCATTTTGAAGGGAACAAGATCCACAAAGACCAAACCCTAATAATATTTATTGATTCTGATGGTGCTCGATTTTATGTCACTTTGATATTATATGTATAGGTTTCCACTGTAAATGTGCGTGGCATACATCTTGGAAAAACAGTTTTTTTTTTGGTTTCGTAGTATAACAAAATAACTTAAATAGTATTTTCTTTGTGTTCACTAACGTTTCATTAATTGAGTTCACTTCTAGTTTCGAACACCTCTGTCGACTTCATCGGGTGATGAGGAAAATTTGCATCACCCAACTAAGAAGACAGAAGTCTTCTTAGTTGGGTGATAACAGTCTTTGAAATCGGAAGTAATTTAACTTAATTAGACAATGGCGAATATAAGAAAAAATGGTGTTTAATTTACTTCATTAAAGTAAAAACTCAATAAAACACTATGAAGTTAAGAAAATATATTTGTTGAAGATTTAAGAAACTTCTATTTAAAATATAATACATTGATTATTTATTCAACATAGAAAGATCTTTTGTAGAGTGTATTAAAAATAAAAAAATAAATATGGAAATATTGAATAAATCTAAAGCTTTTTGATAATTCATGAGAGTTTCCGATTAACAGAGTGTATGATGAATAAGAGAGTTATGCGACTTTATGAACACTATTTGTAATTTGCAAAATTTTGACTAATGATCTTACGTAAAAGAAAACAAAGAAATCTTAAAACGGGATCGTCTAAAAATACGCTGTCTTTAACAAGATTTTTAGCGAGAAATGAACGTTTTATTATCAGATAAACATTATTTTGAATGTCTGTTGGATAATTATATTCCCAGAAATTTGCAGATAAATTATAACAAGTTTCATAAGAAAATTAAAGTTCAAGTAGTGATTTGAAACACGAAGAAGCTTTATCCATGTAAGAGAAAGTCAACAAAAAACATCACCCGGTTTCCAAGTGCATTTATGTTACCGAGACAGCTTTGGTGAAGAAGAGTGTGTTCCTTACAATAGCACTTCCGCTTCGAGCATGTCTTGCTGCCTCTTCAAGTACTCATGTGTTTCAACTTTAAGAAGTTGATGGCCTAACTTCTGGATAACCTAAAAAAGAAATAGTGTGTCCTAGTTTCTTTTCTTCTTTGTCACACTAGGGATCGCATTGTTACATTAGTACGCTGACATGTTCGTCTCATACGTTAATTTATCATATCGTAGTAAAGAGACTTTTTATTCAAGAATATTACTATATAAATTTAGAAATTTGAGCTTCTCGTTTTTTTCAAACACATTTCATGATGCATGTTGTCTAGAAACTAGTTTTGTATTTTTCGGATGTATGTCGTTAAGATATTTTCGTTCCACGCGTGCTAAATATATATTTTTTTATGAAAGGAAAAAGTTTAGCATATTTTTTCAACCATTATTAACTCAAATTTCTTGAACGATGTTTGGTGTAATTTTGAGATGGACCAACTTTTTACTTCTTTTCAGTTTAAATCGAAATACGCGTAAAATCTCTAGCATGAAATTTTATAAAAATAATCTGTTGTCTTCATTCCCCTGCAACAAATTGATCCGCCTCATCTATCTTTTGACAATATTTTAAAATAATACAAAAAATGGAGAAAATTTATATTCAGAGCCGAGACAAGGATGGGCCAAACAAAAAAGTAAACAAGCATATAATAATAAAAAAAAAAAAAAATTAAAACTAACTTCGGATATAGTCGTCGGCAAGATGATTGCCAGAAATGGTTTTTTTCTATTAAACATGTGGTTTTGAACAAAATCAATTTTGATAAAGTTATCCTATGACTGTATCCTAAAAGCGCAAAAAATTAAGTTATAAATGTTTGACATTTTAATTTTCATCTGTTGATTTATGATATTTCTTAGATAGCAAAAACATAAGCACCTTTTCGTAAATTAAAATAAAGGGATAATATTACAGCAATTTCATCCGTTACCAAAAGTGTTATTGTGGGGCCGCGTTTACGATAGGCTCTGTTTCGACGTGGCTTTGTACTCGTAATACTCTATTTTCTGCCAAATGGACTTATCAAACTTTAAAAGGAGTAAAATTAAAAAAGAAACAATTTTATGTTTGATCGTGATATATGGTCTGAAATGCCTGTCAACATATTTTTCCTAGAAAATAAATTAGTTCTGTTTTAATAATATAGTTGTAAATTGGAATTAAAAAATCTATGTAACTTTTATATTCACTAGAAATATTTCATGATACCTTTCATAACATTTATATAACATGTCTGTAACAACTTTCGAAACCTATTTTGTAAAAATGCTATGTTCCGAGCTAGGAATTGCGGGTTCGATTCACGTTGGTACCCAATTAAAAAAAGGTTCCAGTATGGTTTTGATTACAGGCTTCTTATTCATTTTTGTGATTGGTTGAAAGAAATAACAATATGTGTAAAAAATAATATTAATATTATACATAAATTAACACAATTGATGTAATAGGGTTTCTGCACCAGTTTTATAACCTTATATTTTCGTTAATCGATATATACGAGTATGTTATATGTATGTATACTTCTTCACTCCAATACATTTCATAGTTACGGGAAAAAAACAATATATTTTATATTTCATTCTTAAAATAAAAAAAATATTTTACCTCAGACATGCTGACTTTTAAGGACATTTTTGATATTTTTACAATGGTTTTATTTAGTGAAACGGACATTTCATTTCTTTTGTAGAATTTATTCACGTTTCAAATTTTGAACTCGAAGGAGTTTTGTGATAAAGCGTATTTTCTTTTTTTAACGTTTTTTACATACAACCCAAAAAAGCATTTTTTGGCACTATACAATAAAAAATATATAACATCATTTTTTTAACTTTATTCAGTTAAAACTAATTTAAACAGTTGAAAGTCTAAAATTGTCACTTTTTGAAATGTATTGTATTACATGACTCATGTACTTGCAAAGTAAGTGACTGTTGTGGTGGCACAAATCATCCTAAATTTTAACACTTAAAAAAAAACATTAATGAATTGTTTTCACTTCTTACACGTTTTTTTTTATTCGGAAGTAAATAAATATTCATAGAGTGATTGAAATAAAATATGAGTCTAACTCAAAGTAACGAAAATATAAATCTATATGAAATGTTATATTCATATAATACACATGTATTTCATCATAAAAACGATGTTAAAGATTAAGGTTTTATTACACAGCACAGCGTGGCAGGTCTTTAGTAATGTGATAATATCTTAAAACCATCAGAAAGGTGAGAGGCAAGCCTTAAATGACAATTAGATGGAAAGCCTTTTCAAAAAAATCTGAGTACCAATATGAATCAAACCTGGATTGGAATAAAGACGTCCTATCAACTGCGCCATGGAGGGCGTTACATTTAAGATTGAATTATCTAAACGTTTTTAAAAATAATCTACAGATCGAAATATTTATTCAAAAACGAATTAAATGCATTAAGAATATATGAATCGAGCATGTGTTAATTAATTTATTTGAATGTATTAAGATAAATGTCCAAAAAGAGTATCTTAATCAATTTGGCGAAATCGGTAAAGAATGGGTACCCGAGAAATGTTTTCTCGATCTTTTGATAGCTTATTTGTTCCTGTTTTTTGTGTTCATTATTATTATATTTATTTTATCTCCCCACACTTTCGTTTATGATTGGTGACGTCTGTCTGGATTTATCTGATTTGTTGACTTTCATTCCTGACGCTTTTCTTCATCCTTACACTAGCATTTTTATTTTGTTTTCCTTCTTAAATAAGAATGATTTTTAAATAAAAATAAAATTATTATATATTTTAAGCTTCAATTGTAATTATAAATATATTGTTATTGTATTAAATCTATTATTGTATCGACATATTTTTAAGCAAGTCTTTTACTCCATTCACAATTTTCCGCATGTTTTGGTTATACAAAACATTATAAAACTTGAATGTTAAAATTCCATTTTCTAAATCTGAATCATTTGGGCTGACTCAGAACAAAAATACTTAATATTTTTACCAAATTAAATAAAGAGCTGATAACGAATAAGTGCATTAGTGTATCTCCTTAAACTGTGGTAGTCAGTTTTCAGCCCCAGAGAGGCTCATGCTACGAAGAGCATATCGCCTGCCTGTGTCAGTGCCATGTTTCTAACCATAAAGCAAATATTATAAAAATACCCTCAGCTGTGCACGACACTAAGGGTGAAGTAAAAACCTACGCTATTGTTAAAATTTTGGACGCCATTTCCATATGAACGACTTGACGACTTGAAATGTCTGCGACGTGAACAGATTTATCCAACGCCCATCAACGCGTAATGCATCTAAAAAACGGGAATAAAGGAAGACAAATGTTAGAAACTTCTGTTGTTAATATGAAGAAAAGTATTCTTTTTTCACGAAAATTATTTGGTATTTGGTCTGTAGTACGATGGTTTCATTTTATAAGCATTTTTAAAAAAAACGTTCGTTTTTTTATTTCAATTCCAATAATAATTATAATTTATACCACCATTTTTTTCAATGCAACTCTGCAATATAAAAATATCACAAATTAAACAAAAATACATGTCATAAAAAATTTATTATTCACTTCTTTAAAAACTGCAATTTATCTAATCGGTAATCGCACTCTCTATAAACTATAAATTAATATGAACATACAATAACTATAAATTAATATGAACATACATAAACTATAAATTAATATGAACAGACATAAACTATAAATTAATCAATATATCATATGTTGCTGCTTTCTTATCGGGATTTTATGTATATTTGTTTTAATTACAAACATTCTGATAATATTCTATCAAATATCAAGGAAGTTAACAAATATAATTAAGAATGATTGATTTAGTTTACAAAAACTTTAATTACAAAATACCATATATAAGAAGATTATGGCTTATAATTAAAATTTGAACATAAACAACTTATTTTTGTGATTAGAAATAACTGAACGTTAGGTAAAAGGTTAATCTTTTAATTTCTTACTTTTATTTTTAAAGTTATACTATGCAAGATTTATATAAATATATAATAATTGATTTCATAAACAAAATTAATAAAAACGCTTATTAAAAAAAAACTATATATCATGTATAATGTAGATTATGGTCTTTTTTTATTTAGATTTAAAGTTAAACAATGAATTACTATGAAAAAAAAAGGAATTTAATTGTTACTAAGATTACTCTTTTTATTTCTACTTGTTTTAAAAAAAACCCTAACAGATAATATATACGAAATAAGTAAAGTAAAATCTATTTTTTTACAGTTACTAATATTCATTTATTTGACTGATAAAATTTTAATTTAGTCACTTTTTATCTATTTTGTTCTTAAAAATATATTATTTATTTAACACTTTTATTGCAATAACAACCTGGCGGGCTTATGGCCAGGCGGTAATTTCTTCCAACCAAACAGATCAAAAGTAAATTTAGCAAGTTACATGGTCGTAAAAAACATTCAAATGACTCCATCTCCACGAAATCCACGAACATATACGTGAACATACGCCTATAAACCCCACAAAGACGGACAATCACCCGAACATTATTTATTCGAATCACCATTCATGTAAAGTGAGATATCATCAATCAAAGGAAAAAGAAGGGATAGTGGAGAGGAAAGAAAAAATCAGGAATGAAATAACTGACTAGAAATTTATTGTTTTTCAGTCGCTTCTTAAAGCACGCCAAGGACGGAGCGAGCCTAACGTTGGTTTGTAACCGATTCCATAGTCTCACCGCATGAACAGTTAAGAACGACGTAAAAAAAGAAGAGCGATGAACTGGAACAATCTCTTTTGAGCGTAACGTTAGTCCATGATCGGAAAGACCTTGAAAATTTTCGGTGAGATAAGAGGGCGATATTATTTTATACTAAATATATTATTTAAGCTGAAAATCTCAAAGCCTCTAACTTTCGAAGGCATAATATTATAATTTGTTGAGATTGCTTCGCAGTGTTGATTTTGTTCCACAATGTTTAACTTCGCACCGAACTTGGATGTGTATTATTGCAATTTCTAAACTGAGCACTTGAAATGAATAACTACATTTGGGATATTGTTTACATACGTCAGCAAACACGAATAAACAAACAGCGCGCACTCCACGGGGTAGAACGATCTGAGTATTTTCCATGTTGAAAATCTGTCATTAGAGACGGGAAATTGTACCGAGTGATCCATATCATCCTAAATTTTTAGAAAAAAAATATTTTTAGTTTTACTTTTCAGTTGCCATGACTTTGAATTTTGCAACATTCATTTTTCAGTCTTTTCATTCGCATTTCATATATAATTAATTCACTTATTATACGATGTAGTGAATTTTCATTTTTTACTAAACCTTATCATGTCATAAGCATGCAACAGTATATAAACGAGTATATTGTCATTCGATATATTTTTACCTCATTTATTTTTATTAACTACGTTTATTTTAATTTTAAATTAATGTGATGAATTTAAAGCACTTTAAAATTAAAAAGCGTAATTGTAATTTTTATTTTCAATTTACTTTTTTTCTGTTTTCCATGAATATTTTATCGTTTTGATTTTACATTCAAGTTTTGGTGTTTTTCTCTTTTATCGTTATTTTCTTTTTTATTATGTGATGTTGTTAGAGGCTTGTTTGATTACATTTTCCGTGTGAGTTTTTCTTTTGTTTTTTGTATATTTTTTATAATTGAAATTTGATTACGCCCGCTTGCTTAGCGTTAGACCACGTCCACCGAGATCCTAACCTTAAGACAATATCCACTGAGATAGAATGTAGATCAAGTATTGACGACATCATTGGAATGGTATTCTAATATGAAGTTTAATAACGTTAAAGCGAAATTTGGATGAATAAAGAAGTAAACAACATAAAAATGATATTTTTAAATACTTTAATAATTTTTAAGTACGTAGTGAATATTTTTAAAATCAAAGTTTACAAATATCTGCAATAAATCTAATCCAAAACGTGATAAAAACACATATTTGATATAAAAAGTTTCTGATGTGCAAAATAAAATATCAAGGGGTAAAAACAATGAAACACAAAACAAAGTATGGAAAAATACACAAACGTGTGCGAAGTTTTATTGTCGGGGAGATTTTCAAGTGATAAACCCAAGACGTGTATAATAATCGTTTTCAAAATACTTCGGAAAACTTATTATACACAGTTCATGGTATATTTATCTTGCCAAAGGAAATTATATTTTGGAAATACGATTCACAAAAAAGTTGAGTTTTTTACACGTAAGCTAAAAAAATTATTCATGAATATATTTCACGGTTGAATAATTATTTAGAACATTTTTTATAATTTCTTTTTAAATACTTAATATCTAGAAGTTTTAAAAAAAAACACAAATAATTGACTTAATGAAACAAATGAAATATATTATATATATATATATTTTTTTTTTATTACATTACTCATTTTTTTTGTTCACTGCCCCTATACTGCCATTTCATATACTAATAAGTATCTTGTTTGATGAAGTAAAGAAAGGTCGTGTGGATTATAATCCATACGACCTTTATTTACTTCACCACCAATCATAATTCAGTATACTGAATAAAGTGCATTAAAAGTATATAGGACTTGTAATGCACTCCTTTTAGTTTAAACAAAAGGACGAAAAATGTAAAAACGATAACTAACACAGTAAACTAGTATGCTCAAAATCGTATGCAATTGTTATGAAGAAATGGGGGATTGAAATTTTGCTAGGAGTTAGATGTAAATGAAAGTGCGAGCAAGTGAATGTTTCAATATGTATTTGAAATTCGATTATTAATAATGATTTTGCGAAGTTGTATTTATTATTGTATAACTTTCAGTGTATACGAATATATAAAAGCCTGGGTTTTTATTACTATGTAGCAATCTCTTACAGCAAATTAGAAATTAGTAGAAAAAAATAAAGTAAAATACTATTATGTTTATCATTTTTACTTAATTTTTTCAAGATTGAAAAAAAGTTAAATTACTCTTTTTGTTCAATTCTAAATTATCAATTTAAATAAAAATCGATAGATATATTCCACTTTTGTTTATTTGTTCATAAACTATGCATTTTGAAATAAATAAAATATAAATTAACGCTTTTAAAAATTATTATGGATGGGAAGTCCAATGAATTTCAGATAAAAAGTGTCTGTTATAAAACCAGAATGGAATCCATCGGGAAACAAATCTGATGAACAGGATAATTAATCAAGTACACAAACATAGTACTTGTACTATCTACAGAATGTTTAAGTTTAAAGCTTTAAGTAGTTTATAAGCATTTAACATAGATAATATTAATACGTTTGAAACACCTTGTTGTTGTAATTTTTACGTTCATTTGGATCAATCCGCAGATCAAATTTCGTTGCACTACAACGATAATCTAGTCAATAATTTTGAAGGGATCTCTGTTTAGCCTTACATCGGTCCTTGTCGGACTGATTGACTACTCCAATATAGTGACGTCAAATATAGTGACGTCAAATATAGTTTAACTTTATTTAAAGTTTTCTGCGAAAGGCATATTTGCTGGGTTAGGCATATTTGCTGGGTTATTTGAAGTTGAGGCTCTAGCCGTTTAATAAGTACATTTACTAGGCTGTGAGCCATTGTTCTTCTCGTATAACGTCGGATCATAAATCTGTTGTCATTACTATTTACATTCAGGTGTGTCACCTTTGGAGGAGGAGATGTTTTGGACAGTTCTTATGGGAATTTATTTTTTCCTTCATAACAGCGTGGGTGTTGGTAAGATCAAGTTGAACTGTAATATTTAAAATATTTTTTGTGTGCCTTGCCCGTTTTCGGACATAGGCAACAACTAAACAACTTCACTTAAAATGTTCAGAAATATTATAAATAAATAAAAATTTCAACCAGCTTTTTATTTACAAAAAATCTAATATTTACGAACTTTCAAGATTTTTTTTCTGATAAAATTTGGCATTTTCTAACGAAGAGCAAGATACTCAAAACTGAAATTGCTATTAAAACGACTTTTGTGCCTTCTTTTACAAATTGAGGGTTACGGGCTCGATTCCCGTTGGTATCCAGATTTTAAAAAGACTTACAGTCTGGTTTTCACTTAAGACTTCTTTTCTGGTTGGTTGGGAGAGGTTACAATACTTTTTATGAAATTCTATAAACTAAAACCGGAAACATAATTGGTTGTCTTAACCCATCCTGTGTTTAATATTCATTTCATCTGTTTCAGATTAATGTTCTTCAAAAGGCTTCGCATCATAGGGGTAATACAAGCTCCGACGTGTTTGTTTTAATGGTTGCAATCGTATGCCAAAACAAATTTGCGAGGTAGTGTGCAAACATTCCATATTGGAAGCCCACAAATATATATTTCAGGGAAAAATAAACAAATTGTAACCTTTATTCACTCCTCGTCAAAGCATATAATATTATGAATTGAACTTGACACACATGAAAATGTTTTGCGGTATTAAATTAAAAATATCCCCAAATGATTTCCAGAATAAACATTTTTCGCGTGTTTTATCATTTATTTAACATTTATTCTTCGATTCGCTTTAGAATTTTGTTTTTATTACACAGTATTAATTTTGATCTGATTCTTAGGTCAAACATTTCTGTTCTGTTTGAATCATAATGAGAAAAGAATACCTGTTATCGACTGACCCCTATTTTTGTCAAATTATGGTATGAATCCCATTTTTATATAATGTGATGTATTTTTGTCCTTTTATTTATTTTTACTCATCAATCAATCTTCTTTCAGATACTATCGATTTTTTTTTCATATTTTTCTTAAGGAGTTAAAGACTTGGGCATTAGTGCTATTTTTATTTAATGTGATGAGTTTTTGTCTTCTTATTTTATATTGGTTTGCATTGCAGTATTATATTACACTTTCTGTTGTATACAGAAAAACCTGATGGGTGTATGGCTAGGTGGCAATCTCTCCTAATCAACCAGAATGATGCCAAAGAAACTTTAACCGAAAAAAGATTTTCTTTTTAAAAAAAGTATGAGTTTTAACGGAAATTAAACCCGCAACCTCCGGATCGAAAGTCGTCTATATTTGTATTGTATGCAACGACAGTGTAATACAATATAATACATAACAATTTTTTTAATGTGACGAGTTTTTATTTTTTTAATTTTATTTTTGCGGTAAAAGTGCACAATTTTTTTGGCATTAGAAATATTGAAAAATATATGACAGACCATCATCAGACCATATATGACAGACCATCATCAAAATATGAGTGATGAACAATAAGTATGTTCAAATTAAGATATTTTTTACTAAGCAAGTATAAATGAGGCATGGCTGTAAAATTAATTTCTCTACAAACAATAATAATGGCATGTATTGCTCATTCTTGCTACGAGTATTTTGTGCTAGTCAAAAATTTATATTTTTTTAGAACTACAGTTTCTCACAAGGATATTTCTTTGTATGTTATAAGTAATCTGCTAAAAACGAACATTTGTATGTGAAATAAAAAAATAATAATCGTGTATTTTGAACAATAAAAAAAAGCTTATCACTCGAAAATATAAAATATCAATATTATAAATAAATGGAGAGTTAGAAAGAAGGGGAACGAAAGACTAATAGACAAATTGAGTTTCCGAAATGTTGACGGTGTGAAAGTTAAGTACGAGAAAATGTATGACGTATTGATATGGACAAGGTAAAACTCATGTACGTGGGTAGAATAGCGTAGAAATCTCTCTCTTGACATAAAAATTCGTATGTGGCGAGATGGTATCATTATCATCATAATAGTCTCGGACATACGGTGTTTTAATAATAATCAAAGGACAGTTAAAATAGCGCCGTTTTGAGAGCAGCGTCTTCTCAAGGGTGCACTAACTCAGGATTCGAACCCAATATTATTGATAGATTTGAAATATTACAAAATAAATATAAAAGTAGAGGGTAAGAATAGGAATATTGGGTACTCTACTGGTTTAGAAAAACATTTTTAGTAAAAAAACTACAAAAAACTTACCAAGAAAGACGAACTACAAAGAAACGTTTGCAGTTCTTCCGATGTGTGATATCCAATACAACCTTATGTAATGTATTTACCTAAATAACTTGCTATTTATTAGAATTGAGGCTTATATTAAAGTTGATAAAATAATTAAAATTACTGAACATCGATACAATGTTGTATTGGGGCAAATTTGTGAGCTGTCACAGGACTCATCCTAGAATTTCTGAACTATGTTATAGTAACACATTCGACTTAAGGTATAATATAGTGTTTGGGTAAAATGCTTATTTATAATATAATCCAAAGTTTCGATAAGATTTCCCAAAAAGTTATATCTTCAAGTATTGTATTATTACAATAGCTGTAATTAAAATGCAAATTACAATAGTTGTAAATCTTCAAACTTTGATGACTTTATCCTGATGATCAACTCGTTTTCTGACTACCCACAAGCTCGTTTTTTTAAGATGACACCCATGTTGTCTAGTACATCCCACCCCCAAACAACCTTGAGCAGTCCAATGATTTCGGTATCATATTAAATTATATTGTAATTGAAGTTTATCTGCAATTTTAAGGTCAATGAAGTATTATAGTCTTGAAAAATCTAGATTTCTACTCACAGATATTTCACTCTTTGGTAATGAGCTAGCATGGGTGACAGCGTTTGGGCACTTCTCGCTGTACTTGGTGAGGGAGTCCCCCAAGGTCTGGAAGGTGCCCACATCATTCTGTTTCTGGTTAGATACGAAGGAGTCCGATACGGGGTCTCTTGAATCTGGTTCAGCTACCAAGAGAAAACCAGTGAACTTGCTTGGGGGTTGCGATGTGTGTGTTCCTTGAAGCGTCACTGGAACAATAAAAAAATATACATAAAAAGTATGCTCGTCATGTTATTTTTTTTATGAAAATGAAATTTTTTTCAATACTTTTTATATTTCACAGAATGATTAAAAAACACATATAAAATACATATATTTTTTTAACCCTTACAAATACTGGAAAAAAAATGACAACAATTGTGATATTAAACGGCGAGTTGGAATGGAAAATAAAGTAAATGGGGCACTAAAAGGTTATATATTCAAATCAAACGGTACCAAGATCTGCTTAAATGATGGTTCACAACAATACATCAGTGGCAAAAAATATGTATAGAACTGAAACGTAAACGAGGAAAATTAATGAAAAGACCCGAGTAAATACAGTGGAAATATGCAAACCGAAAAGAAAGTGTAGTGTATCGATGTATAATGAAATGAGAAATGTAGTTATTGACAAAAAAATTAGCTTAAATTTATGTGTTGAGATTGATGTCAATAAACTCGTTTAGAATTATATAAATTCATTTAAGAACACGGATATATTTCGGTATACTACAATATATACCAATACGTTAGTATATTTCGTTAATCAATTATATTATCCTGAACAGGTTAATGAAATATTACACATAATATTAAACCAATCGAGGCAAAATAATCTAACCAATTATTTATGCAATTTAATAAATAAACTTTACGAAACAATATTTGAAAATTAATTTACATTCGATCTTGAATTATGACGTCGAAAAAATATTTGAAACAAATTTAACATTTTGTGGTAACATTCTTTATGCTCTTCTATAAAATGACCTAATATTGATCACGATGTTTTAGCTGGTAGATTTTATTTAGTTTTAGCTGGTAGATTTTATCTGTTGACGACCTTCGTAGCCTAGTTGGTAAGTATTCTGTAGTGTATTACAACCCCAAGTATTCTTCTTAGTGCATGCATTTCATTTTTTCACGTTCCCGTTTCATTTTCATACATTAAATTTGGTATTTGAATACTGCTATGAACTATCATCTAAGAAAATGTTGATAATGTCCGGTTCGACTATATACATGTTTTATTCCCCCATTGACTTTGTTTCCATCAATATGCTCCGTTCGATATATCTCGTAACTCTTCATCATATTAAAGTAAAAGTAAGGATTTTTCTCCAAAACCTGTAAATTAAATTAATATCATGTTACAACGCTTATAACTATCTTCATTCACCTCCAGACCTTGCCTCATTTATTTACGCTCTTCTGGTTTTGAGGTGTCATGTCTTTCGATTATGGGTTCCTTCCACATTTTTAACGCGTAAAATCTATCGCACTAAAATTGAACAGAGTTTCGATTTGTTTTACATTACATAACATATGTTAAACCTTTTAAAAAACATTACAACAGAAAATACAGTCGAGCCCTCAGTTTAGGTACATATCAGTAGACAAGTATTCAACATCTATAAATTATTATATGCGTATTGTATTATACATTCTTCCACAAACAGACATTTGACAAAAATATAAGTTTTAAATTCTAGCCTCAGCCAAAGTGGCCTCAGCGAAGAAACGTTGGATCATACGAGTACATTCTTTGGATGTTCATTAACTGATTCGTCTCCGTTTTCAACGCCTCCATTCTCGAAGAACTGAGAATCATCGACGGATTATCCACAATATGCCTTCGACGAGTCCTTTGATTCTTCGGCCAGATTGCTCATGGCCAAAGAGACAGCTTGGAGAGGTTTGTTGTTATTGGAGACGTTGAAGGAAGACGGATAAGAGGAATAATCCCAATACGTTGGACTCACCAAGTGAGAGACGCAACGGAAATACCCTTAACAACTACTCTTCAAGCCGCGGAGAAAAGGGATGAATGAGTTCAGAAGCTATCATGGGAGTTACGATGCTCAGTTATGGGTTACAAGATTGGATGGTGATGATGGCTGACTTATATCCAATGTTTTATGACGATCTACTATTGATAAATAACCTTTGCCAACTAATACGAGAACTGTCATTGGAAACTTATCTCTTTCAGTTTACAGAGTCTAAAGAAAGTTTATAGTTTGTGATTAAATAAAGATACGAAATAAGTATCCTGTATTGATATACCTAGTATTTTTTCAATTTTCAATAGCGAGAGTTTACTGTGACTTCTTTTAAAACATATTTTGTATTTTTTTATGAATGTAATCAATTAATCATTGCCAGTTAGGTTAGGTATATTTTAAATCACGCAACTACTTTGAATATTAAAAACAAAATTTGAAATAAATTTCACTTTGTGTTCTTTCATAGTTTACTTAATTTTCAATAAAACATTAGGTTGGCGTCCAACTGAAATGTATGAAAATCTTTCTTACTGTATGATAATTTGCTCACAACTGAAATTGTATAATTTACTCACGACTGAAATTAGAAATAAATTGAAAACCGTTGCCTTAATTTGAAATAGATGACTGTATTAACCTTTTGTTAGGTTTTCAAGGGTAAAGATGATAAATTATAATATTCACAAAGGGTAGAATTATGTTTTTCATCTCCTTTTGATACATTTACAATTCCCCCATCAAAGCACCGTGTTATTCATCAGTAAAGTATCCTTTGTCTTTTACTTGCAAATTCATCTATTGTATATGAGAAATATTCAGTTGTGCGAAAAGTCTCATTTAATTATTAAAATATCTTTTAGAACCTGGAAAGATTTTCCTAATTTATTTAATATATTTATCAAAAGGTATAATGTACATTATTACAATATTTAAGAAAAAAAAAACAAGTAGGGGGGGGGTTCATTAATTAAAAAACTAAAAATAAATCATTTTAAACAACTAAATCAAACCCAAATAAAAAAACAATCATAAAAAATAAACAACATATAAATATGCACGTACCTACGTCAACATTCTTACAAAAATACTAAAAATTGGTACAGTTATTAATACAAAACAAAGCAGATAGCCCGCACTGTACAAAACTGGGTGTTTTAGTCTAGCTGAATCAAACTGGGATTTAAATTTAATATATTTTAACACGCTCTTTTAAAATAATCACGGAATATAAAAATCACTTAAGAAATACATGAATACTGTTGTAAAACATGTAAGAAAACCTTTATTTTATTAACATTTTTTTATGAAAAGAGACATGAGGAATGAAGACAAAAGGTAACAATGCGGATTGAAAGAAGATGCACTGATTTAGATGAAGATAGGAGTATGGAGGCAGTTTTCCCAAGTAGAAAAAAATAGTGATGAAACATTTTTGAAAAATGGTGTGTATATGTATGTTATAAGAAACATACGAGAAATTAGGTAAGATCTACAAGAACGTTAATCAAATCTTGAACGGAAGTGCGTAAAGCTTTTATAAAAGAGTATGCATGATGAGGTTGATGGACGAGTAGCAAAAGATGTAAATCCCAGGATAAAATCATGTTCATTTTACCACCATTCAAATTGTTTTTCTTCGTTTAATTGAAACGTCAAAAAAACTTTTCTATCAAACACAATTAAAATAGCACTCAAACATGGATATCGAAATAGTTTAATTTTGGTGTTAAGCTCATCGATATCCTAGATGACTATTGGATTCGTTATTTAATACGTTTCATTATTAGAAATTTTATCAACGTGGAGGCATTGACTACTTTTGTTGGATCCGGGGGCAAAAACATTATTTTGCCATTTCTTGCCTTAGGCGGAAGATTTTGAAGAGATGACATTTGATTTTTTAGGACATTAAACAAAAATTTAAAAAACAGGTAATACAAAAAAGTTTCAAGGGCTTAACTAAAAAAGTAAGGTACCGTTTAAAAAAAAACAATATTTAAAAATAAAAAAAGTTTTTTCATTAAAAATCAGATCTCTTGGATTCGATACAGATCAACGATTCAACTCAGAACTCTTGGATTCAATGTTATTTATTGTTATTAAATGAAACAAGACAAATAAACAAATGTAAATGTGCTCTTTAAATTTATGTACAATGCCTTTAAATGTTTTTGAAAGTTAAAAAAAGTACGTACATGTTTTTGGAATGATTGTACTGTATTGTATTATACTTTCGTTGTGTATAGTACGACCTGGCGGGGTTTTACCTTGTGGCAACCTCTTCCAATCCATCAGAAATAAATTAAAATAATACTGCCCCCCCCCCCCCTCCCCCACCCCGGGCGAAAGACAGACGTCTTATCAACTGTGCTACAGAGGACGTCAACTTATTTACTTGATATGAAAAGTGAACAACATAACATATTCTGAAGACATGGTTTATTTATGGCAATTATGGTATATTTTGAATTATATTGAAATCACACAATACGTTGATTTTGAAAAAGAAATAAGTGTTTCGTTGAAAATATTTTCGAGAAAATTCGAAGAAAGCGATAGTAAAATTTTCAGTGATAACGCCTTACTCATGAAAGCATATGTAATTTTCAGTGATAACGCCTTACTCATGAAAGCATATTATGTAATTTTCTTTAATATAGTATAACATGCCCATTCAGAATATGTCTTTCAATCTTTTGGGAAATTTAATCTGAAAATGCTTGACGTAAGTAAAAAAAACCAACAAAAACGTGGTAAACAGATTATATCTCAGGATTTCGTTTAAATTTCCCATCCCATCAGAATTCCCATTCTGACGAGAAAATACAAAAGAAGCGTGATTCTACATATTAGTGAATGTAGGACTGAAAAATCCAATTTGGAGTTAATGTAAATTGCTTTTTATAATGTATGAATATAGTGTTTGATTTTTGTGGGTTATTAGTTGAATGAATGTATACAAAATATATTAAATTACCCGTTAATACTCGAATTTAAGACAATTTTGGTGTTTAGGATATCTACTTTTAGTCATTGAAATTAAAATATAATATTAAAGTATTTTATTGGGGGCATTTTATTTTTAATCGTCAATCTATAAAAATATAATGAACTGTTCTTTTCAAGCTTATTTTTTCGTGTTTTGTTACTAGTCTTGTAAATAGTAGGTCAAAATCTTTACTAACCTTGTAAATAGTAGACCAAAATCATTACAAGCCTTATAAATAGTAGGCCAAAATCGTTACTAGCCTTGTAAATAGTAGGCCAAAATCGTATCGTGATTTATGTATTTATTGTTATTTATTAGTATTTTTTTTAATCTTACATTGAAAAAAATTATCTTGTTTTCTTTTATTTTTATCTTTAAAACACTATTTTCATAGCAATTCACACCTCAAATCTTATTTCTTCTGTTAAACCTCACAAATATATAAAAAATGTGCAAAGCTTTTTATCCGATAGTAGTTATGCATGTAAGAAACGCGAGAAAGCGACACTGAGTTGGACCATTTCGAAGGGTAAACCACGTGATTGATAATGGGTGCTCAAACCGTGAAACAAATGTTAGAAAACATTCGAAAGAAAATGCTATTTGAAAAGGAATTTATGTTACCCTTGGGAAATTTAGTATTCTTCGTTTCTTTTCAAACATGAAAAACTAAAAAAGAGCTTGAATTTTTTTTATTTAATTCCTTGCATGTTCTTCAATCTCACGTTTTTTTTATGATTCTGCATTCTAATGCTAAGTACGTGTACAATTAATTTTGGTATTGAATAAGTCATTCGTTTCGCACATTGGGAAAGTTTTCACTTTAAAACGCGATAAAAAAGTAATTTTCCATAACTTTTTTGACTGATCAAATAATGTAATCTATTAGTTGTATGGTCAATCGTGGAAAAACGCATTTAAACATATTTATTCATAGTAAATTTCTATTATTTATTCTTTTGTGTACATGATACATCTCGTGAGCTTATAAGCTATAAGAAATTTATTTCAACCAACCAGTTTCTCGGATACTTATATTTGTTTTCATTCATTATTGGTTTTGCAAAAAAAAATTCAATTCAAGTAAATAGTCTCCAAACCGGAGACGAATTATTTGTTCAAAGACAAGGAAGGGAAACAAAGAAAAATTAGGATGTTCTGAGTAATTTAATATTTTTTCAATTTTCTCTTGAACGTGAATAAGAATCGTGTACACTTGATAACTCTCGAAAGTTAGTTCGACAGTCACGCCGCGTGGAATGCAAATGAAGATGTGTAAATTGAGGTGTAGTTTGTTGGTAAGCCAAGGTTTTTTTAATTAAGGGACAAGAAACCAGTTAATATAGTGTCGGTTTGACGGTGCATGTAAGGCTCAACTGGGTTCAATTGTATATCTGAGCTACAGAATTGACAATCACTGTAATCAAGACATCACCCATTGACATCTGCCGATACATAAGCGATACACATATTTGCACTAAAAAAGGTTAGGTACTACGAAGGTTAAAAAAAAAGGTTACTAAAAAAGGTTAGGTGCTGTATTCTAATTTACCTTGTATTTTTTAGTACATTTTTATATTTTGTTCGATTATTTTAGCGTATACCTCATCTGGTTCGGATGTTTTTCCACTTTATGGTTGCTTTATTGCAATTATTAAGTGGGAAATTTTGACTTCGAAATTTCCGATCCAGATTCTCCTTGTGGCATTTCAAAATGTGGCGGTCTTTAGTCATTAAACAGTTCCTTTATGTAGTCATCTAGTCAGTTTTTATCTGATATATTTTATTATGTCATCATCTTTAACTATCAATAATGATATAGGACGATAGTGTTGAGAACAAACAATTTGTTAATCTTTTTTTGTGTACATTAAAGCTATCGTTCTATTCGGTATAGATCTGCTATTTCGTGTCGTATTGATTATTCCAGCATTTCTATTTGGCTTCAAGGATAATTTGTTAATGAGTTTTAATTTATGATTGTTAACATTTAGATCGTTTGGTTTTCAGATTTTCCGCTCTTTCATCATCAGTAGAATGTCATCAGTCATACATGTATTCTTCCAAGTTTCTTTTTATCTTCGAATATGCTTCGTCAATGTTATCGTGTCAGAACGTAGTGTTTATAGTTCGAAATTTTCCATTCAGCTCATTTGACCATACTACATATTAACTGCTGCATCAGCTGTCTTCTATTTAATTCTATTGTACTTTGCTTATTCACTTTCTTGAGTTTAAGAGTAATTTTTGCAGCCACTGGGCTAATTTCTGATCAAACATCGGCTCCTGGGCTGGTCTTGACAGCTTTCATACAGTTTCTAAATTCATTAAGATGAGGAATTCAGGTGTATCATATTTGCGGGAGTAGTTTAAACAATGTGTTGGTAGCAACCAGATATTCTTGACAGTGAGTCAGTCGGTATTGAATTTAATTTATAAAAATGTTTAAAAAAAATATTGGGAATCAAATACGTATAATTCAAAATAACAATTTAAATAAAACAGAATAAATCAATAAATGAAATTATTTTTAATTTCATAAAAAAACAACCCCAAGATTTTTCAGCAATAAGTTGACTATCTGGTATTCATCTCTTTTAACTCTGAAGAAATTCAATTTCAGATTAACCTATTTTTACCAACAAAAAAACGTCCATTTAAGCCAATCTGGTAATCCTTCCTAATGGCTTTCTTATCACTTAAAATATAAACGTAAGCAAAATACGAAATAGCGCCCCTCGATAAACAAAGGTCGGCAGCGACGCTTTCGCTCTGGCAGGTTGTAAATTTTGCTCAATTTATAGGCAATTTCCTAACACCACAGACCGGACGTAGGTACCACATTGAGGACCTGGCCAAACAATTTCTTAAATTAACCGCCTCGTTTTGTTATTAAACTGCGCAAACGTGTTTCCGAAAACCTCTTTGTCGATTAACTGAAGGTTAATTAACAAATTTAAGGATAATTGCCCAATTTTCCCGAACAATTTTTGTGTTAACATTAAACTGGCATCGAAACCGTGGCCGGATAATATTATGGCGTATGAATTGAGTTATTGAAAAACATGGTGGGAGTTGTTTAATTGAAACTGAGGAAGATAATTTTAATCATTTGATTAATTAGCTGTTTAGTTATTTTTCGTGATAGAATTTAATTCTTATCAATCCTATGAATTTAAAACAGCATTGACTACTAGTTAATGTGTGCAATATGTTACAATTCAGCAAGTACCACAGTCTTAACAGAGCAAACTCATCGTTTAAAGGGCAAGAAAATATATATTCCGTAACGATCGACCGATTTGTATACCATATACGAGTACTCCTTGAGCTATGTTTTGTTGCTTAATAGCACTTCAATGTTATCTCGTTAATCCATTATCTGATAAATTTCGACTTTTTTTCGCAATCTTAAGATAATTCGCGTAGCAAAAAAGATTACTTATGTTTGTTATATATTTCAGTTGGATAAAAATTCATTTAAATTATATTATAAGCGAATCAGATCGTATTTTTATCGTTAGGATTATACAAAATACATATTGTAATTTATTTTTGTCAAACACTGTTTATTCCACTTTTTTGTGACGGTATAACCCTACCGGTTTCAAGGCTTTCAAATCATCTTCAGGGGAGCACAAACAAAGACTTTGTGCTCCCCTGAAGATGAGATGAAAGCCTTGAAACCGGTAGGGTTATACCGTCACAAAAAAGTGGAATAAACAGTGTTTGATAAAAATAAATTACAATGTCTTTAAACCTCCACAACGTTAATGCCTTAACTATAAACAACATACAAAATACATACATGTCATCACGCCATTTATCTAACGGGATAGGCAGAGAGGACAGAGCGTCAAATTTTTCATTCTCGACACCCGTCCTTCCCCTCTTCCACCCTCCATGCATACATCTGCTCACATGACTCCCACGATTTTTCTGACTTTTGTTGTTTCCTTCTTTCAAAATATCATTCACTTGATTCAACTATACTTTCCTTGGTCAACCTCTATCACGCTTTCCACTCAAATTTGCACGATAATGCGATATATGGATAAATAATGAAAGATAGGAACAAGTTGAGGAATTCTGCTATTTGGGTAGTATTTTCTCATATGATGGAAGAATTAAGAGGGATATCGAATGGAGTGGAGAAATAGGAAACAAAGTTAATGGGGCATTTAGAAATTTATATTCAAACAAGGAAGTATTAAAAACTGCTAAGAAAATAGTCTATAACAGTATTTTGTACGAAATATTAGTAAATGGGAATAAAATGTGGATGAGGAAAATTATTGATAGGACCCGTAAATGCTTTACAAATGCGTGCATTGAGAAGTATACACGGGGTTACAATGTATGCCAAAATATGAAATGAGTGATGAGGGATGACGTGTGAACTTAGGGCTGATGTGTTCAATAATATGAAGAAGAGTACGCTGAGATGGTTTGGGCATATAGAACGAATGAATGAAGAAAGACTAACAAAACAAATATATATTGCAAATGTGTATGAGAGGAAGACCAAAGAAAGTTTGGTTGGATCAAGTGAACGTTATTTTGAAAGAAGCAAACGTAGAAAGTCAGAGAAATTGTTGAACTCATATGAGAAAGTTTATGGATGTGGAGGAGACGAAAAGTATGTATAGAGATAGGAAAATCTGGCGCTCAGGGAAATGGCGCGATGGTATTTATGTACAAATAAGCTTAAACCCAAGCAATTATAAATATACAAACATACATGGATAAAATTTTAAATAAATAGATATCAATACTGAAAATTAAAAAATAGCTCTTCATATTTCAATACAACCAAAGACATGTTTAGTTGAAAATTTTAAAATGAAATATATTTTCATTTGAACATATTTCCTTACTTTTCATATTCTCAATGACAAATACCCGTAAATAAGGCATGAAACACGCCCGCTCTCATAAATTATACAATCGAATATTTTATTTCGGCGAAAGAGCTGCTATTCACATAACTGATCTCCCCAAAGTAAAGCCAACTTCAATGAACAGAGAAATTTCCTGTAAAATTTCTATATCAAAAAAAGGCCGGCAGCTTTTCTATTGAATTTCTTTGATTTTTTATAATGTAATATTTTATATGAATATGATAAATATCTTTTTTGCGTATACTTTTTAAGATAAATATTTAAAATTAATGGGACAGATGTATTTTTTTCATCAAATTTTTAATTTCTGTCTGTTATTGAAGTTATTTTGTACCGTATTATGCATTTGTTGTATACTGCTATGAGGTGGTTTGGGCACGTGGAATGAATGAATTAAGAAAGACTAACAAAACAAATATATAACGCTAATGTAAGTAGAAAGCATGGTAGAGGAAGATAAAAAATAGTTTTCTTGGTTCATGTGAACGACATTTTGAAAGGAAGAAAAATAAAAAATAAAAGAGAAAGACTTAAGAGATGTATGAATGTGCAAGAGGGGAAAAATGTGGGTCGGGATAGAAAATTTTGACGCTCTGTCTTCTCTGCCTACCCCAACAGGTAAACAGTGGCATGGTATGCATAGAGTTAATTGTTAATACGGAGACCGGGCGGATTAATTTATTGTTAATACGGAAATCTTTTACACATATTTTTCTTAAATCGGAAAGATAAGACTGATACCGTTTTTATAAAAGTAAAGACAGACTGATACAGTTTTTATAAAAGTAAAGACAGAGTGATACCGTTTTTATAAAAGTAAAGACAGACTGATACAGTTTTTATAAAAATGGATGCCAATGGCAATTGAACCGGATAACTTTGGGTTGAAAGATCTAGGCTTGTGGTATTCTTAGCCTTAAATCCTTTAGGTTTGGCTTTTAGTTTGATTTTCAATGATTTGTCTTTTATGTCTGTATTATTTCCTTTTTTTTGTTCAACTTGTTTGAAGATTATATATGTGACGCCTGGTATGGCACAGTGCGGGCTGTGTGCCTTTGGACAGCCCCGTATTGTGTTGGTAACGTGTGGTTTTGTATGGATGTGTGCGCCTGTTTCTTTGTTATATTTAAAATTATTTTATAATTTATCTATACATATTCTTCTGAATATGTTGAGCACTCACAACTGGTTCTTGTTTTGTTATAATAATTGTTAGAAGGTATATTATGCAATTTATTTATATGAATAAATAAATAGCCAAAACGCGAATAAAAATCCAGTTATCTAATCTTAATGTTATTTGAAATGGTTTAGACTTCGTTAGATAGGTGAGACGTATGAGCTTACTGGAGACTTTCTAAATTGATACATTATGGTAACTGATAAAATACCATAAAATTGTCCTTGAAGTGACTTTAATCTCTTAATGGCGTTGTAGAAGTAAATCAATGTATTATTTACTTGCAACACTCGTTTTGAAAATATAATATAGAAAGGAGAAATTCGATAAATTTTAAATAAAGTACCAATGCGTTCAAAATGTATCAAATAATTTCATTTTTAATATTTTTAACGCAAGTGAATTATATTTTGAAAGAAGGATATTTAAGTTGTACGAGTATAAGCAGGTAGGCGTATTGGTGTAACATGAGCGAAATATATGTTTCATGATATGAAAGTCTGGCGCTCTCTTCAATCTGCGTACCCTGTCAGGGAGATAAAGTAATGGTATAAATTAATGTTATTATGAAATCTTCTTACGCACATAATGGTATTTTTGTAAAACTTTCTGCCATTTTTTTAATACTACGCTTATTTGGCAAGTTTTGTGTGTTTTCCTTTTTTATTTGGTGCCTTATGTGTTACGAGATGCAATTCCCTTAGACATCTAAGAGTGTATTATTATGGGTAAATATTTAAAAATAAATAGATATCAAAGAACAGTTGTAAATATTTAATTTAATGTTATCAATTGCTTTCATTTAAAAATTCAGACAATACAATCCCCTTTTAAACACCTACAAAAGACATAAATTTCCAAATTAAATATTTCTCTAAGAATGTTCAAATTTAA
Source organism: Odontocerum albicorne (assembly GCA_949825065.1). Lineage (NCBI taxonomy): Eukaryota > Metazoa > Arthropoda > Insecta > Trichoptera > Odontoceridae > Odontocerum > Odontocerum albicorne. The sequence continues at coordinate 1,542 of CATKWJ010000472.1, read as the reverse complement.
AGCTTATTTATATGGAATCAAGCATTGTAATATACAGTAGCTGTAAAAATACGGGAACTCGATTGATTCTAACCACTCACACTTATCTCACAATCTCCGTAGCAGTGTGGTTTTCACTTAAGACCTTTTTAACACCTGGCTGGTTGGTTGGTTGAAAAGATTGCCTGATCAGCTTAATAGGCCAAACTATATACAACAATAAAGTACTACAATAGAGTAAAAGTCACTAAAATATGGTTGATTCTACATTTCCTCTTTCATTTCATTTTAATGAACTACAGATTTTCTTGTTCTTGCCGTGTTTCCAAAAATGAACAAAAATTATATTTCTCTGTCTTAATAAATTCATCGTAAATACCAATAACAAAACCTTAATACTGACAAGTAATGAAATAAGAGAAACATAACAAATGTTAAGAATAATCATATTTTTTTTCTTTTGACTTGCGTGTATGTAGTTAGTAGTGCCTCTATAACCACAATAATCCAACTCCTTCAACAATACCGTAGTCTAGGTAGTAAGACACTTGACTTCGGTCCAAAGCGTTCAGATTCGATTCCTGATAGTACCCGAAAAAAATAAAGGATTTCAGTCTAGTCCTGTAGCTTCCGGCTTTCCATATAGTTGTCTTTCCAACTACGACACAGAGGTATTCATGTATAAATGTAAAATTGTTTCTTATGTAACGACCTTAAATGACCAAATCAAAAACATTTTGCAAGCAATGCACGTGTACATTTTGGGAGTAAAACGTTTTCTAAAAATAAACGACCATTCACTGAGCTTACCGAGATTATTCAAACAATAAATTATAATATAAAACATCCACTCAAAACCTTCGGAAGTGAGATAGATGGATTATTGTATAGATGGGTAAACAAGAAAGCTGTTCGAAAATAGAATTTACTAAAACAATTATTGCCTCAAAGGTAAGCAAGAATTTTGCTTTCAGAGAAGGGATTGTACTAAAACAATATATAAACAAGCTTTTTTGGATTTATTATCGTATTAAACCTTTTTTGAACAAAATAAAAGAGAAATATCAGATGGATTAATCAATTAGAAAGAAAGAAAATAAAAACATGAACAAAACTAAAAGCTTACCTTGAGAAAAAAAATTAAACAAAATTTTCTATTTGCGTTTAGGATGATACATACAAGTACATACCATCACGCCCTTTCCCTGTCGGAAAATGTACAGAAAATAGAGCGCTTTTTTTTTAATTAACTCATTCGTATGGTATCCTTCAACATATTCGAATTGATGATTTATACATTCTGAAGAGCGTGGTCGGGAGAAAAAAATGTGTTTGGACCCATTAATCGAGACTTCGGGTTAAACTACACTCAAGAAGGCACGGAATTCGATGTTCTTAACAGCATTTGTTAGCATGACAACAACTAACAAATCGCGATGGAACACGTGATGAATGACAGAGACGACGCTCTACAAAGCCGAAGTTAGCCGATTATGGCCGACAGTCTCTTTCTTAAGCCCGATGTGTATTACTTACCGCCGGGTACTGTACATAGATAACATT